>JABASD010000262.1:0-92863 GCA_019776165.1 Pogonognathellus flavescens | reverse complement strand
TTGTTATATTCATACATTTTTGGAACAGCTGATCATTTTGGATGGAACAGCTGATCGGTTAACACTCAACCTTAAATGAATAAATACTAGTTGGTAGGTATAAGTTCTCTCTCCATGTATTAAACACTATCTATAATACATTAATTGTAGTCCTGTCTTCGTAAGCAGACAGTGTAAGTAAAAATGCGTAATTTCATTCACATTTGTATTACTAGTGTAAAGGCAGGCTTCTTGTATGTTAAGCGATAATGAGAAAATCCTTTTCGAGGAAAATCCAATTACTGCCACAGGAATTGTGTCACAACGTAAACGAGCGTCAATTCTACTAATTCTCGTTTATAAAATTAAATTAAATTCTCAGTAAAATCTTTTTTAGCTTACTTCTTTACAAATCGACCCACACCACAGATTTATTACGATGCTGTCAATCATAGTCATAAATGACTAAGAACAGGAATTTCATTTATTATGAAAAACCGACGAACAAAGTAAACTAATGTGAATGACACATCGACAAGGTAAATTACAACATTGGATATCTTGATATAAATACATATTTAAGTGCAAGTAGTGTAGACTAAACTACAGTTACTTCACAAATTCGGTAAGATAAAAATAATTCAATAATAATACAAAAAGACAAAGACAAGAACAAGAACAAAGACAGTGCAAGAAGACCTGGAACCTGATCTATAATTAATATTGTCAATTATAATTATGGTTAAGAAAATTCTGAAAGAGACGGGAATATTTCTTATTTATTTAGTATTGTTTCAAGTTACAAATAAATACATTAGCATTATAAAACAAAAACTAGACTTGAAAATTAAGACGTGTAGGACAGTATTTTCAATGTAACGGAAAAATACACACTGAAATAATAATTGCAGAAGATAGTTTAATTTCACTTGTACAAAAATACATTTGTATGACTGATTATTGTGATTATAATAATTTTACTGATAAATGGAAATAATTTACAACTCAAAACGAAAAATTAAAATTGTGTGTAACTGTAACTTAATGAAATGGTGAATTTCAATGTTCATGTCTGCATGTGCAACACAACAATTCTATCAACAACAGCATTACAGTACAGTTCCTCAATAATTAATTATAGTTAAAGATGTACATGGTAGAGTATAGAAATAAGTAGCGTTTCTAGTTTGTGTTTACTTGAAATTCTTTACTGTAGTTAAAATAAATAGCAAATTCGGCAATCTGATTTGCATAAAAAAGAAACAACAGATGTGTTTTAAAATTACATCTGATACTCTATAAAATTTTGCCATGTGGTAGCAGTAGCTAGTTTACTTTAACAAACAAAGACAAACGTTGCAAGCAACTTGTATGCTAAGTTTTATGTATAGGCATCCAGAGTATCTTTTAAAGGAAGAATGAAATATATTTATGTAGATTTGCTATATCTAATACCTAACCAGTACCATTCATTATTGATTCGACAATATCATCGGCTTGTTTGAACCTTTAATAAAATAAATGATGCTGCAGAAGGCAAAAATGCAGTTCTGTTTTATCAGTTTCAGCAATGCTTGGTGTGATATTATGGACTCTTTCATCCGTTTGCATTCATTCAAGATTACACAAATAATTTACACAAGCATGAATGAAATGTTTGTTAAAATACTCACTTTTTATGTGCAATATATATCTGTACAGATACACATCGGTGTATGTGGGGTATGCATTTAGGTAGTTTAAACAGTCATACCTAATATAGGGAGTTGTATATAAACTAGTGATGATTTAATCAGATGGTATTCACAAACACAGACAGAGAGAGATAGAGAGATATGTAGGAAATGAGATTGGCTGTCCGCAAAAATAGAAATGTAGAGGTCGGGTCTGTCCTTTTCAAGGATTCTTTTTAATTTGCATGCGAACTGAAGGCGAATATTATGTAAAGGAGCGGAATGAGGAAAATAAATTATGAAAATTACCCACAGTAACCTAAAACGGCAGAAAAAACAATTGGGAACAACGGGTCAACTGGGAAATGAAATGAGCCTGCAAAGTACAACAGTCCCTTCATCTATAAAACAGCTCATCATTCTCAAAGCAAGCTACACGATCATAATTTCACTAGCTATATAACACTTCGTACATATCCCTCCCTTAAAACCTTATATAAACTCAGACATATCTGTATTATATAACTGCACGGAGCGATAGGAATATAACAAAGATGTTTACAGATTTGAATCTACATCCTATAGGTATTCTAGCAGATGGAGAACATTTTAATTAAGAAAGCGACGAAATTCTTAGGAATTAAAAATATCGTAATAGCAGGATTTTTGTGACCAATGATTTTAAAATGAAATGACTGAAAAAATTTCAGACTATATATTGCAGATGTATGAAAATTCAAAAATTGCATTGAACATTGAATTTGCAATTTTCCGAATATAAGTATCATCCGCATAAGTATAAGTAGTATCACCCGCATTCTCATTTATATCTTGACACAAACAATATGATCTCTTTATTTAACCTGTTCTACTTTTCTTAATGATCAAAGCTTTCGTCAGCAAGGTTAGCAGTAATTAAACCGGAGAAAGATAAACCATTGAGGATTTGTACTATGGTAGCTTTAAGCAAATTATTATATGGAAATTATGTCAAGAGCTTGAGTAGAGAAAGTGGTTTTAAAGATTTTATCTTTGAAGTGAGATTCTGCAATTTATATAATACATCATGAAAGAAAACGATTCTGCAGACAATTTTGCACTCTGACGTGAAATTTGCATAACGCCAGTTATATCCTCAATCCTCCACACTGCAAAATTGGTAAACGGAACATTTTCGAACAAAAGAGCTTTCAAGAAGTGTCTTTTCCAAAATAATTTGCTCTGCGGTGCTGGTTCATAATCCTAAAAATGTAGATCAGGGATGATGAGGTAGCTGTAGTGAAAAGGAAACTACTCTTTCAGTTCGCAATCCTGCATAATAATACTTACAAAAAGACATTTTCTCCACGTGTATATCTCCTTTGCAGCAGGCTTACCATTTCTTATCAATAGATGCACTCCATTCCAAAAATTGCAGACCTCATTTCAACTTTTCGAGGTTACAGCAGCGAAATGATTCAATTCCACAGTGAATTGTGAACAAGATAAAGCCGAAGATAGAAGAGGATGCGGCTGATAGATATTTCACTCAGATTTTACATTCTAGGTCATATACGAGCTTAAAACGACATAAATTTTCTCCAGAAACTTTAAACCCGCAACAGACTCACACACACACGAACCTTTTTTCATTTCACCAGTAGCAGCAGTACGTAAATGCAATATAAGTCACCTTTACAAAGAAACCTTTAATTAAAGAATAAATCTACCTATTATCATCATCTCTATCGTCATTCCTCAAGTTTCAACAAGTCCTCGAGTGAAATCAACAGAGAAACTACTCCAAGATAACAAGCATTGACCTCCTCTCCCCAGGAATCCGTAATAATAACATTTTCCACAAAAACAACAGCCAAGGCCATTAGACTCCTGTAAATCTCGCAACAGTCGGCAGCAATCTCTAATCTCTAATGGAACATAAGCAACACATCCCACAATCTACTAGTAATACTCTCCCAGTGTGAGATTGGATTGAGAGAAAGGTATTTTCGTCCCTAATAATATTTCTATTGACAAACTCCCACTCAGAAAAATATCTTGTTCCTGCTTTTGTGCTACCTAATTTCCAGACACGGAGTCTACAGCAAGAAATAACAAGCTAGTAATAATTTGTTACAAAGAAAAACATTTTTTCTTTCTCAAAATACTTTTTTATTTCCAACAGTAGTACCCTAATGTTCCCAACCAAAAAATACCACTCGTGTTACCGTATGTATTGCAGACATGATATAACACTACTATAAATAGTATTATAGCCGGCAGCAGTACTAGTTAGATCAAGTTACAGCTGCAACATCCACCCACCCACATAAAACATTTGCTGGTTGGTAGAACCAACGAAATATTGTATAACAAATCTTTTCACAAGGTTTCTGCTGGAACTACTATAATACTATTTGCTTAAAGCTCACTTGTTTACTCTGCTACGTTTTAATACTGTATCTACAAGATATTATTACATCCTAAACTAGTAGTAGAGGCGTACATCACAGGGCACCGTGAGCATCAACAACAAAGATAAAATACAACACAGAGTCCTATAAAAAAACCTAACAACTGGGTCAAGGAGATAGCGACAATTTTCACAGGAAGTGCAGAATCCGTAAGGAAAAAATCTTTTGTCGCAAAATGTTACATTTTACGGTAATAACTACCGTATAGAGAGTGCTGTGTATTATGTGATGACAAATGTGAAATCAACACTCATTGCTAATGTTGATGCTATATTGTATGTGGGCCTTTGTGACGTTTCAATTGGTTCGATGGGAATTTGAACGTGATTGTCGTGGCTGTGGCGATTCACAAAGGATACTCTGCAAATGTGTTTTACGGCCTTCAAAGCAATGCTTAGACACACAATCCGCCCACAATCGAGGAATTGTTATCTAAACGTGCTTCTCCATGATTACTTCACGTAAACTGCCCTGGATTCATCAAACCGTGTAGTAAACTCTACTGCTACTTGAAAGCAAGTGATTTCTCCAACAGCAGTGGGTAGAAATTCACAGAGACACACGGAGAAATCTATTTATACTTTTTAAACACACAATACAAGAAGGGTAATAACATTTCTCTATGGTCGTGATGAAAGTCCTCTGAGTAATTCCAAAACCCTTTTATCTTCCTTTACACAGTTATACACAGTCCCAAGTTATATTATACCATCACCAATTATATATTGTATTAAGTACAGTCTTGTATAAGCGTTTATGTTACTGCTTTACGTATTTACTATTTACCTATACATTGAATATAGTTTTTCGTATATGTATATGACTCATTATAACACTCTTACTGTTACTAATAGATTTTGTCGTGTCACCTCAAGAAAATCAAGCGACAGATCTTTACAGGAAATGGATGTCGTTTTACATCTTAGTTTTTCAATCATGACTTTCCCACTTGAGACTATATCTTCCCTTGTGGATCTTTTCTATACATTTACATGCTCATGTACTCCTGCCAAACTCGTTAGTCAAACTGAGTCATAATTTCGTATTCTTTTTGACAAGTACAAACACAAATAAACAAGTTGAAAAATATTATTGCGTGAGTCAGTCGGTGTATAGCTCTCTATATATTTCTTCTTAAGTATATTTCTATAAATATACCGAGAAATAAATCGCAATACAATTAGTCATAAATGAAACTGGGAGTAATTATTGTATTGATTGTATATACAGAAGCAATAAGTATACATATACAATATTCATTCTGGGAAAAAATTATATATTAATAGTTTCAACTTGTAACTCAAAGCCAATAATATTAACCTATCCTTACACAACAACAGAATTTCGCATATAGAAATTAGTTCGTTAAAAATAATTGGCATTAAATTGCAAATATACCCAGTAAACACTAAATGCAAAAAAACAAACGTGCAACTCATGTGTGCAACGTGATGGAAGAGATTCATCCCCAGATATATTATCGTTGGGTTTTCTATAATGGTTTAATATAGTACAACTTTTTTGTTAAATGTGTAGGTTGAAAATTTAATGTTCCTGCAGAAAAATCATAAATACAAGGGAATTTCAAGCAGTTAATAGTAGTATAGTAGCGTGAAATATTACGATGTGACATAATCTAAGAATTCATGTGAAAAGAACATCATCCTAAATTCTGCAAAACATTGCTGATTTTTTCCTACATTTAACACTTTTAACTTGGAAAATACAAATCGCATATACTTTCAAGTTTGTTTCGATCAGTATTACTATTAACATCGTGAAAATCAAGGAAGAGAATTTGCAACTCGGTTTACAACGTGACATATGAAATGACTCTTACAGAAACGCCTACATCACGAACGACGATACGATGCGTTACTCTTAAACTACAACCACACGTCACATTACACATTAAATGTTCCTACTGCAAACACACAAGTATAAATGTGAATCCCTTTTGCAATGAAAAAATCTGTCAAGTGACAAACCATGCATATCCTTCGTTGAAATGCAAAATAAATTCGAAAGAAAAATTGGTCTCTTTGCATTAAAAAGAACATTTTGCATTTATATATTTCCTCATAATGTGTTTACTATTTACACGGAAATCAGAGAAGGATTGTAAATGCATTTTATATTTTATATGGTTGTTTCAGCCATCATGCGCCTTTGTAAATCTTCTTTTTCCTACACATATATACTACATGATTTAATGTCCAATGCACTCAACTACATGTTCTGTCCTCACTAAACTAAACCAAGTGCCAACTGTCAAGCCAAGAAGTAGAAAGAAGATTTTACACTCGAAAACTTCTCAATTCTACTATAATAATATGCTAACAACCCTAATTTCATATATTAGCGTAGACTCACTATACTCAGAATTTACTTTATGTACAAAAGGGCTTAAAGACTGGTCTTAAAATTCATCTATCGTTCCGTTCTGGTTTCCTTCGATAGTTTATGATACATAATAACACGAAAATAATGATGTCAAATGCAAGTAGTTAGTTTGAGTCATACTATTTTCAGAACTGTCATTTTCATTTTGAAACCATTAAAATTTGGCACAACAGCACATTAAACACTTTTCTGCCCAACAAATAAAAGGTGAAGTCTACTATTTATCTGTTATTCGTATTTTACCCTGTAGATAATAATTAATAATATTTAGTCTATTTAACATTCAAAGAGATACCGTACCTATAATTCGTCATAATAACCATAAAGCAATAGTTCCTTCAAAAATTATAAAGGACAATTTCCAATTACATTTCATTTATTGATCACATTACAACTTTTGCCACAATACATATCTAAAGGCTTGAATAAGCAAGTAAAAGTTTCCCTTCCTTAAAAAAACGGTCATAATTCAGGAATACAAAAAGCAGCCAAGAAATTCGTTTCATTAAATTTTTACTAAATGCACAATATTTTTCATTTTCATGCATGTAATTTTTGTGTCTATATGTCTGTCAGTACTTCATAAGGTAAAAGTAAGTAGCAACAGTCCGTAAAAAAGTATGGCTGACTCATCCTGACTTCCTTTTGCACACTGACTATAAAGAAAAGGACTATAGAGAGAGAAAGCCTCTAGAACTGTAGGAAGCAATGAAGCATTGCAGAATTCAAATAATAAAAATGTTGTTGGAAGAAGAGGAAACTCATTTGGCATTGGTTGGGGTTGGAGGAAAGGGGAAAACAACACGAGCCAAAGCCAAAGCTGGATAATATTGTGTTGTTATTTCAATTTGTATTTCAGAGTGTATCGTATAGAAATACACGGTCGGCCTATGTAGAAGCCTGTCTTTGTACTGTACATAGAATAACATCATCTGGAATAAAATTAAGGTTGGAGGAAAGAAAAGTATAAATATATCGCGTCATGCCAAGTAAAGCCAATGGAGCCAACAACTCCACTTAAAGAGTGAACGATGCGAGACGAAAACTATTTCATTGACGTCTTAAAGAAAAGAGAATGGAGCGAACACCATTTCCTTCCAGTTAACTTACAATTCCGTCTCTTCTCTCAGCCAACACACAATGAACAGTTACAAAGACGCAGAATTGGACTGCGAATGTCAAAGAGTGTGGGAGTTTGTGTAATAAATTCTCGTCACTGTCGTGTCGCGTCAATAAGACACATAATCCAATCTGTCCTTGCCTTTCCTCAGATGTACAACTGTTGGAGTGTTGTTGGATTTTCCGAACATTCACTCAATTAGCCAATGGGCTAGAAAACAACAAACCTTTTTATTTCATCAATGTCAATGTCAAACCAGCCAGAGAGTCAAGGCAGTTTATATTGCGTACATTCAGGAGGTATACTAACTTATTAGTTTCTTTAACATACCACCATACTACTTGCACTTAACTTCGGTCTGAATTGAATTTTTGTTACTTGTAACAGTCTCAACAATGTGATAATAATATGACTTTGACTATACGATGCTGCATACTATCTTAAGTTTCTTCGGAAGTTGTCACTTGTTTACTGCTTATAATATACACCCACTCTTTCTTATCCCCTACCAAGTATTTGTGTTTTCCGTACTTTGAAAACTTTTACTTGTATCCGCACAGTGTGTGTCGGAATAAAATATAATGCTACTAACTCAGGCACAGCCGGATATGAATTGCACAGTTGTCTTATTTTCTTAGATCGGAAATTCTTAGAAAAAATGCGTTCAATGATCTCCATCCTCCTACTAACGTAATTTTATTACCAAATCCAGTTTTATATCTTTGCTAACAAAGAATAAATTTAAAATGGTGAAAAAAGAATTGATGCTGTTTAATTATATTAATAAATGTTCGGAATTTTCCATAATGATATTTATATATAGGTTATGTAAAGATAATAAATCTTGGATATTTGGTGTAAAATATTGGTATAGAGTTAAATGATTGCCTCATTGGAAATTGACAATGAACAATGAATGCGCCCTGCTGTGGATAAAAACTAGAAATGAACGATGAAGCAAAACTTGATTGAAAAAGATTGACTTACATTTTTCGTTCTTCTGCTGTAGAACACACGAGCTCGTACATATTTGATGAAGTGGTTGAAATGAGGAAAAATGCTTTTTTGTCTGCAAAAACAAATATTCAAAGTGTAAGTAAATCTACCACAACAGTTTTTACATAGACATATATATGCTGTTATATACTATATACAATTGTATGTCTATTGTAAGGACTTTTACTACTGGGAACTGTTTTAATGGATGTTCCTACCTGTAGCAACCGGTCGATGAATTAAATTGGTTATTTTGATAATAGGTCTGGCGACAATCTTCTCTGTTTTCCCAGGAAACCCCACGTTGTGAATCTTGAGAACTAATCGATCGTCTTGTTTTAGTAAGAGAACCACCATGTCTTGCAGCAGGACAGCGTGAACATCATGCTGATCTGATTTCTGACGATTGGCTTTTGTCATTCGCCACATAAGAGGTCCTTCATATATCAATTTGTGACGAGTGAAGTCCAAATTCTGTAACCACAAAAATCGATTAAGATTAGCCCTTATGCTTATGTAACAAAATTCTTAGGAATCCACAAAACTAATTATGAATCAAAATTGAAGTGTTCCCCTTCAATATACAGATTACTTTCACATACTAGTTTGTCTCAATTGGCTCGCTACCTATATACATAAAAACTGCTTGTCTCGTACACACACATACATTTCACTATTAACTTAAAGATTTGAAAAAATACAGATTAAAATCAGATTATACAATTGCATCGGATACACAATAACTGTGAAAACAATAATAGCAGCTATATGAATAATAAAACAGTCAATTCTTATATTAAGTCAGTTAGAAAATAAAACACTTTTGATTTGAAACAAAGTATTGCCTTGAACTTTCACCATTATACTTTCTCCTCAAGAAATTGGGCTTAATATCTTTTTCTATCTTTGGAATATAACACTTTAAAAAGAAACTATCTCTCTATCATAATATCACAACGATTACATAAATAAGGACTGTAAAATTTCATAATTTTAAACACCAGTACATCTTTTACAGTAACAATAACACTGGCATAGGCCGTAATTACTTTTCCCCATGTAATATTTGCCAAACAAATCTTTGTCTACTAAAATCAGTAGTTTATACCGAAGCAGTTGTGATTGATTAGAAAGCTTAATTACCCGGAGTTCATGGCTGTTGGCGTCATTTCGGTCGACACCTTTTTCAAAGGAAGACTTATCGAGTCGTCTTTGAATTTCCCCTAGTCGCTCTAAGTCTTCGGCCTCTTTTTTGGCCAAGTTGACACTGCAAAGAATCTCTTTACTCATGTCAACTGCTCTTTGAATGGATTTGTACTCAACAGAGTCAGGGTCTGTGCAATCGCCAAGGTTGTCGAATAACAAGGGGTATTTTGTAAGTCGTTGCATGGCCATGGGTATCATGTCTTTGATTCCTAGTCGGCGACAAACGGGATCCGACTCAGCCTCAGAAAGGAATGCTTTAAATTTCGGATCTTTTCGTCTTCGCTCCTTCAGAGCCTCCAGTCCAATTTGTTGTCGTGAACAGAAATTTGCAGCAGCTTGTTTAAAATTTTCGCCTCTGTCTCCGTCAAACTAGAATCACAAATAAATAAATATAAATAATTATTCCATGCATTTAAAATCAAAATCATAAAATGAAAAACTCCCTTTGATTTTTTCTCATAAAAACCCGGTTGATTGTTCCTACCGCAAACCTTTCATCAAAGTCAAACTGCGTGTAATGTTTTCATTTAAGAAAATTAGCTAAGCTTACTAGGGAATGGGGAAGTATATAAGACCGGGGCGAGAAACCATAGATAAAATGGTACAAAACCAAAGGGGGGATTCGAAATGCAAATCCAAGTGATTTATGATGACTAAACTTTCTCACTTTGAAATTACTACTAGGCTCCGTACACACAGAGAGGAAAGTAAACGACTGAAGGAGAATTTATACAATTCCCCGGTGACTTAAGTTGTTCAGCATACTGTTATCTTGTTGCTGTTGAGAAAGGCTGCTTTCACTCCCGCAGTAATCACCAACGTATAAATATATATTGGGAAAGGGGTATGTCTGTGAGACTGGGAGACAACATGGAGCTAATCTTCCTACCGTCCAAACATAAAATATATTTCATCTCTGGAGATCAAACTAAAATAAACTACGGATGTATCTAGCGAGGTGTCGTGTCGTCGGGAATTTCTCGGTAACGAATCTACATTTATAGAGACAGATTTAGAATATCTGTACTACTATACGAGAGTAGAAGAAAACGAATGAATATTGATCACTACTACTACTACATTAGAAATAATAATGTCTAAGGAAAGGATTGTAAGTTTATATGCAAACTGTGAGAGAATAAATAACCCGTTGAAATTGAGCTTGACCTGGTGTAATATTCCCTAAAAGAACCTTTACTTCTTATTTGGGTAAGGAGAACATGATCAAACACCGAATCGGACCTTCGGTTTTCGTTCTATTTGGAATGTACATGGAAATTTTCGGAAACCGAATTCTTTTGGGACAAAAAGTCTATTTTGAGAACATTGTAAACAAGAAGATCATATCAATCATTGACTCCCGATAAAAAAACAGTCGAGTTGAATTTTTTGACTTTGTGAGTTGAAGGTTAACGATATAAAACGGTTTCTTTCATATGGGAGTTCGTGTGTACCATACCATAACTTACCATTTCTAAAAGCACCGGACCAATATCACCAACCAATGGACTTTCAGCTCGTTTCTTTTTCAGTGCAGCGTTGAACTGTCCATGGATTATCAGCATTTCGTCCAGATTGGCAAACAGCATCTGGATGAGTTCAGGTGGGAGGAGTTGCTGATGTCGTATCGGACGATGAAACAGTAGATCTACTACTTTCAGGTTCCGAACATGCGACCTCTCCGTGTGAAAAAGTTCTGCAAACCAAACACAAGAAGAACAAAATAAAAAATGGATCTCAATTTAATTAATGTCTACATTTGTCTTCATTACGACAAACACAGCACCACAACACCAAAGTTTTTATTCATTTTCGCAAACATTCAACAAATTAAAATACCACCCACTACCTACACAATCGTAATAAAATTAGCAGCCTGCATTTTACTGTAATTTCCTTTGCTTGTAGTAGCAATGTAATGATTTTTGCAATTAACTTTGCTTAATCCATCTTTTCATTAATTAAGGTCCTATAGTAATATAGGTTTACTATACCTATATAGAAAAGAAAGTTATACATGTATATACCTAATGGAAAATCCTCACTTTTTTCTTCGTTCTTGCAATAGGACATAAAACTTGTTCTATTATTGTATTTTTCTCCCTTAGGGAATGAAAGAAAAAGAAAAGTAGCATTTTTGCTTGATATTATTCACGCTAGTAAAACTATCATCTCATTCTCACAAACAAAAACTACGTAAATATCAAAATTGTCAATTCCGACTGTCGAGTTTCATTTTCGCATTTATGGCGAAGATTCCTTTGGATGCACCAAGGATGAAAACTGGGACATTATTAACTGCACGTGTCGACAATAAAAACATTTCACGTTTATCATCTTTGTCAAGGTCGCAATAATTTTACGAGCGAAATCGTGTCCTCGAATTGTTAGCTAAAAACTGGAAGCTCTGTGAGCTGCAGCAAACGCTTTGTGAGTTGGAAAATAAATGATCGTAATGTCGGAAAACTTTAAATTAGTGTGTGAAATGATGCTACATAAAACTTATCCACATACCGGACAAACTGCGGGAACAATCTACAGAAATAGTTACGATACGACTTTTAAATAATTGAACAAATAGAGATAGCAACACCCATTTCCCAAGAAAAACCTTCGGGAAACTGAGCAACGTGCATCATTGGCCCAGTTTCCTAATCCAATGCTACAATCTTATCAATGTACTACGAATTTACCGTAAGTACAAAAACTTTCCAAGTAATCACACACCATTCTTCTACAACGATGGCCATTACGTACAGAACAAACTGAGTTAATTTCGTCTAGACGCATAACCTAATCTTTTCATGGATTTTGTTTTCCTTCGCCTTACATTGTTCCCCAGCGTCACACTGCTATTCGCAGATTAGAATTAAATATATTTATTATAACGAGACTAGTTCTATTTTCTTTGACTTTCAGACTAATAGAGAAAGTCATGAAGGAAAATAAAAAATCTTCTGGGTTAAATTTCCTCGCAAAACGTTATCATTCGCATTCTCCTATTATCGTCGCAATAATGTGGCCTTAAACATTTTGGATTCCGTTCTATTCTACCCTAAAATACATTTCTGTCACATTACAACAACCTGGGTCATAGTCATGGGAAAAACAACACTAAATTCCCATTCATATATACGTTCTTACTAATAATCTACATTTCTTCTCTACTTAAGTCCTATATGACAAATACGTTCTTATAGTGTAAATAATCTAGTACTAGGATTTTTTTCAAGTAGAATCGAGGATTTTTTTACAGGTTATCATCACACTTGGCATAAGATGTTCATTTTGTGACACAAGTCGTATTATTTACCGTTGAGAACTTCTTGTCTTTTCTTTTCCAGTTTGTCCAACTGACTGAGAGTTTCTTCAGGGACATTTTTCGTCCAGTCTGGCGGATCTTGCTCAATTTCAATATCACTATCACCTTCCCAAACAGGAGACGGTTTGTACGAGTCTGATACACCGGAATGACCAACAGTCGTTTCGGGCGTTTCCGAATTTCGACCAGGGAGAGAGGACGATGAATGGTTAGATGGGGCTACCAATTCTAATGAGGTACTAGGGCTGTCCAAACTCCTGTAATTTTATTCAAGCAAAAAATATTATTAACATTCATTCATTTTTCACAAAATCCTACCCTTACTATGGTCATAGCAGTTAAAAGCGTCCCATATACAACAGGCAGACTTATAAGCAATCTTCCAGTCTTTCAATATCAAATTACCAGAAAAATGTCTAGCTAAGAAAATAAAGTTTCCATGATGTACAAAGAAAACTCACCCTCGCACTGAATATTTTCCAGCTATGTATTTCTTAAAGAACACCTGTTAGGCTAAATTAAAATTCCTCAGAGTCACTTTACTCTTTGCTGTGTATAATCTGATAAAGTTCTTTGACTTTATTACACCACCTAGTAGGTTCTCTTGTATGGTAATTTTTAAAGCGTGCTCCCCCTTTGACTGAAAGAATCTACTGGAAGATATCAAAGAGACAAAATGATATGACTATATGACACTAACAAATTGTGTACTTACTTCCCACCAACGCAGGTTTTCGTTTACATTTCCCTGCCTTGCCCTGGCAAGGCTTCTCTGAACAAAGCTACGAGCTGCTTATATGCAAACAGACTCAAAGAGAATTTTAAGTTTAATCCTTCTCTGTCTAGTTTCTACTTTTCTACCCCCGCATTTTACTATCTTTTGCGTTGCTCTGCGTTTACGCAATTTGTCCCTCTCTCCGAGAAGTCGCTCCTGATGTAATTTTCATTTCAAAGTGTCTTCTTTGGTATAATGATAATGACTTTTACACGGAGACCTCGAACAGTTTTTAAAACTCGACTTTATTTAATTAAGAAAGAGTAATGTATAACGAGTTCCTCCTAACGGGCTTAACGTCACAATTCCAAGAAATGAACAGTTTATGGCTAACACATCCTTTAAAGACGTAAACTGCGTTTCTTAAGAAATATCCATAGCAAAGACATTTCTTTACAATGTTACCCCTCACTTTCTTCAAGTTTCTTTAAACCATTACTATCAAATAAGCTATACAGATAGCCGTCGGATTTTATTATAATATACATATCACAAGGACAAGCCAGGGCCAGGATATCAGCTCACCTAATTCTAGATTTACTAATAAGCGTATTTATTACCTAGCTGAAAATAAAATTGAGGTTCAATTCAAGCAAGCAAATACATAAACGAAATTAAGATGAAAATGGACAACGTACCTTGCCGATAAACTGGAATTGGACGAACTTCCTGAGTTATTTGCATCAGATAAATGACGCTGGTTATCGAGATCGACATCACTGTAAAAAAATAATTAAGAAATTAGTTTCATATGCAAAACAACATAAAAGTTAACATAATAATTGAAAATTTACTGCTACTCGTGACATTAACATTACATTACTTCAACATAATTGCACCCTATAGCATTTTGCATTCCCCAAGGCACATAAGTAAGTAGGCGTAATCCCTTTATGATGTATGAGTCCATTGCGACCCACATCCGCAGAGATCCGATGATGTCCATAGGCAAACTTTAGCCTAAAATAATATAAATACCTATCTAAAAACTATTCTACTAATTCAGTTCTATTTACCAACGATCACAATGACACTTCCGGCTTACAAAAACTAATTTTATTGATGAATCTAAAAGTTTCCCTGCAAATGAAGGGGAGGTAACAAGTAGAAATAACACATCCTTTATTAAAGGCAGATGCTCTCTCATAGCCCTCATGTGGTTCCTTTGGAACAAAATTCCTATCAACGGTCACAATAATGTTACAATTTAACACGGGAAATTAAATTATCTTCTCACACTTTCCCCTATTAAAATATTAACGGTACAGTCATTTCATTACACGACTATTACATAAATTGAAAATATCATTTTAGATTCCCATTTAGTATACCTGAAAATTTCTAGCTTGTTTATTACTTACATTATATGCTTGAATAATTATTCCCGAATCTTCTACCCAACACCACAAATGTTATTTTTAGCAACCAGAAAGAGTGAGTTAATGAATATACTCATTACTTCAAGGATTCTGCATAAATATAGTGGAAATGCCATCATAATATTTCTGTATACTTCGCATAGGAAGTTACTAATGTAGGTGTAGTATAGTAGTAAGTGCAGAATTGTAATTTTGAGTGAAGTATTTTCCACCTTGACAATTTCTGTCGCATTTAGACACGAACGACTGAGCACCACTTGAGATTTGATGTTTGCATTAAAGCACGAACTAACTGTATCATCATAATAATATTCATGTTCCTCAAGCACGGTCTACAATCACGCTACAATAAACTCAACGTGCATTTCGTCAATATCCGCAGCATCTTTAGCAACTAACAAGTACATCTCTCTAGTACAATTCGGTTCTCTCCAAGAGGAAAGCAGGTTGTTCACATAGAACGACTTTCTCTGTGGAATGAGATGACTATAGCACTTTTCCCGGTGAACGTTCCCCGTCAACGACTGCAGAAGTCGTTTTCCGTAGTACTAGAGAAACAGATGCATCCTTAACTGGACTATGCATACAAATACGTGTGTAACATCAGTTACTTATAACGGAGCTGTTCTTCCCGAATCCCTAAGCATTATTAGTTGGTTCTCTCTCTCTGCGTTGGAAGACCATACTACTACTACTACTATAATGGCATTTCATTACCCCATCTCATTTCCCATTTCATCACTCTACACAGTTTACTCGGCTAAGGCAGAGAATCATTTATATAGGGTTGTGTTGAAAATCAAAAGGGAACTTTTGGAGCAATGAAATGAGCCAACAGCCAACCCATCAACTACTAAATGCAGAATGTAGCCACAAATGAAATGAAAACAAAACGTAATAACCCTGAATCCCATTTTCTCATTTCCCATCTCATGATTTCCAAAACATTATTACAGTCCTAGCACACCTATTACACACAACAACGCATGCATGGTTGCAGTTTTAATGTATAGCTACAGCTATAGCAAGAAGAAGAGTGGGCTTTGTGTGTGTAAATGCACTCATTCCATTCCATTTCGTTTACAAGGCTTCTTTACGCACTCAACACGTTTAACAATGTTTCGACCATACACTAAATACTAAATAGCAATGTAAAATGAAAATTCGTGTAACAGTTATAGGATTTCTTCTGTAAATGAACAACAGAATCAAGTTCCACAAATACGAAGAGTTTCTACCTGAATTAAATGTACAATTATTGCATGTGCCTAAATTTATCTTGTTGTACTACAATGTTTCAAAACATTGATACTTATCTTTTTCCTCAACCACCTACGCATTATTACCAATATATTTTATCAAATTCAACTGGATAAAAATTGAGTGAGGATTTATGTCTACAATAATAATACTAAAATATTAGCTATGAAAAGCGTATCTGTAATAATATTCTGGGCATTATGGAGTGGCCTTATTTTGCGGGTATAAAAAATTCAGGGATGTTCAATGTTCATCTCATCACAATTCAACGCACAATGGAAGGACAGGGAAATTAGCAGTTCAAATATATATTTGTACAAAGGGAAAGCCAAAACCCAAACCACAATTCCAGAAGAAAGGGTCATCCACCCTAAATTCTGCAGTGAGTAAACACACAGATCTTTGTGTTCCATATTTTCTCTGGGTATACAAAACTTGCCTTTTCTATATAGGGACCTTAGACGCTACAAAGGCTAAACTTCTACTATACTGTGAACTATAACAATTCTCCATATCAGCTCCGCCAGTGCAAATGCAATTCAATCAGTCAGAATGATTTGATTAGGAACTGTGAGGAAATGGAAAGGGATCTAGGTTTTGGTTGAACTGTACAAGACGAATTCGCAAAGCCACGCCATTTTGAATCCTGGAAATGAACTCAGTCAGAGACGCAGATAACTTCCATTACTCACAATCAGTTTCACCATATAAAAATTCCATTCCTTTAGATTCAATTCTGCCCATTTAATCTCTTCCTCCACCTTTGACAAGATTTACAGCTTTCTCTTCTTCCTTTTCTTTGACACACATTACCTACACATATTTTACATCATGTACCCTTCATTTATTTATTCCTACCCGCTCTCTCTCCCTGCGGCTTACAAATTCCATTACTAAATATTACTAGAATAATATTTCGCCATACGTATACTAAGTATTGTACAAAAACAAATTCCCACTAGTGCATTACAACGAGACATACTTTCCATAATACAAATTACATTGAACTTCTGTTTTATGTCAGTTTGTCTGAATAACATTCCTCCATGGTTTCCGTTTCAGTGTAAGACCCAGCGTTAATTGAACCTTAAGTGAATTCAATTTGCAGACAGGAAGATATGCCCTTTATAACATCACAGTCAACTCAGCTTATAGTATTTGCATTTATATTTGTATAAGTAGTGTATGTATTCGTATTAGTACATGATATGGAATCCTATACTACCAGACGGAGGTTAAAAGTCATGAAATAATAATTTCCTATGTACATACTCTTCTCGTAGAGAATTCCTCAGGGAAACCCAAACAGACAGACGACGACTAACCAGAAGAGTAAGCCATCATCGTAGCCTTCTGGTGAATTTCAATCTGCTACTAAATGCTGGTTTGTTATTTCCATGTAGGATTTTAGCGTAATACTGCACACACCAAGATAATTCTTAACCCGAATAATATTATTATGTCCCGCTTTTGCTCTTTCGATTGCTATTACACATCGTTGCGTTCTGATGACGCTGTTTCAATGTAATACTTAGTATTAATCATGTAATTAGGTCAATTGGTAATTAAACCCGTATTTTCCAGCAATATAGCCGTGGCTTTTACATTAAATATTCCCTACCACCTACGTACATTCTATGTATACCTATAACGTAAAAGTACATGAATAATTCACAAGGATGAGTATGGAGCGGTTTCCGCTTGGTTTGGCTTTACAAAATACGGATCATACATGTATGTGTAGCGTAAAGTGCTTTACTGCTGTGTTTTTATGCAAATTATTTATTATTCACCCAACATTGTAGTACTGGACTATAATTTGAACAATGTTAATATAGGTACACGGTTGATTAAAAATATGTTGAGCAAAATGTGAAGAATATATTGTGAACGAAGTATTTGACCGATAGTACAGTACACAGGAGTATGTTCAAGATATAATACAAATATTTGTATAATGTAAGCAAAGGTGTTCCGAGAAATAGTTTCTGCGAACAATTTTCGTTATCTGAAGCCATTTCGCCATGGACGAATTTAATTAGCAGTGAAAAGTAGCTTTCACTGGCATGGTGAACAATATCAATGTGTCGCATGAATAAATACTAGCATGATGGTTCCATTTAATCTGTTACTACTACACTACACAGGATTTGATTAGGTTATCGTTATCACGTAGTTTATACTAGTAGCATCATTATTATCTCATTTAGTGTTATGAAGGAAAACTGCGTAGTTGTCGCCTTCCTGAAAAGCATTTACCTAAAGAAACCTGGTGACATGACCGATAAAGCGAAGATAACTGGTTTATTCAATGTACATTAATGTGTGATACTGATATGTGTTTCAACGATAACCTAACCAAATCACAATAAAAGGATTTGAAGCGCACAGATATTTCGCATGCGAATTTAGCAATTAACTTCCCATTCTACTAGTTACACAAAGCCACCAGGCGTTTGTCAGTTCAGATGCCTACAATGTCACATGTCAGTTTCCTAAAAATTTATTCCATTAACACACGACATCCAGAACATGACATGACACACATCAATTTTAGATTCGCACTCCAAAAACCTTCACCATTACTTTATTGACGGGGGCTACCCAGTTTAGTTTCATTCATAAAGGAAATAATATTATTTCCATGATTGTAAATGGTAAAATGTTTTCAAGTAACCTGTTATTTAATATTTACTTCATTAAAAATAATTTAGCAATAGCAAAAAATATCGGAGCACTAAAATTAAACTACAATTTTTACAAGTTGCATTATGTTCATTGTACGATTATTTATTTTACAAGAACTACGCATTTTCAATGTGCCTACGCTATTTTTGTATATAAATATTAGGCTTTAGAAGATTTTCTATTCTAAAGTAGGTGAAATCTGTCTGCATTTTTCTTTCACTGAAGCGTAATATTATGAGTCAAGAAATAGAAACTCCCTTAAGCAGAAAAACTTTGTTTTCGCAACGCCACAGGTACCAAAAAATGTATTGAAGCAATTTCCGAAGTCCGAAAAATATTCGAGGCAACCCTGTTGTGCCTGTGTCTTGCCTAGGTATCTTAATTCTTATATAACATTACGGCGACTATTGCATGTTCACAAATGTAATATGTTTGCTAATGCGTCTACAATGTATTAAATCCATAACTTGACTCGCTAAAAACTACACTCTACGTTATTAAGCCTCATCCTTGTAAATACAACTGCGTAATATCCTTATTATCTTCTGCACACACGAAAACGTTATATCTACATGTAATGACAGTATAAGTCTATTTTATTTTTTAGAAGACATAGTATATCCCCAACCTTTATAGAAACATTACTACTAAAACCTTTATTTATTATAGTACACAGTTCTTGGTGTTCTTAGACGAAAATATTTTGCGAAGTTATCCACGTGGAAGGGTGGAGTAACTTTGTTGTTGGTGAAAGTCTATCGTGAACGCATTCATTCGTGTGGCTAAATATTTCTCCCTGTGTGTACAATGTTAGTTGTATTAGACATATTATAATACGTACACAATCCGGATGGATTGCATTGCATTGCACTGCGGGGATAAGAATGTATGCAGTATGAAGTACATCTGGAGAAGAATGAAATGAATTTCATTCTGTTGACATTTAAGAGACAATATTTCAAGAATAACATTAACCTACGAGCCATTAAAGCGACTTAAAGTTTCCTTGAAAAAGCTTTTGTGTATTTTCTTTGCATTTACATACTCAAACTGAAAGATAGAATGATAGAACGGGGAAACACGCATAGAAAACTCAGCAGACTGTCAAGTAGGCATTCCACAAACAAATCACCTATCTACATACACGAATTTCATTCATTTATCATAAAATGCTTTTCAGTTCACTTCCATACTATCCGAGGCACATTATCATTCTACTACACTCCAAAATCCAATCGATTTCTACTCCATTCTTCCCCTTCACACACACAACCCAAAAACCCTATCACTGCTACTGCTCTTCTTCTGCACAAGGGTGAAAGCCAAGCTGCAGGCATTTTCTGTTTGGTGAAAGTAAACATCAACATTCTTTCCCAACAATCTTTTACATTTCAACGTGAGTTAAGTATACACATTCTCTAAAAGATGCAATGACATTCGATAAATCACTTTCGTGTTCTTTTTACAACAAAATATGTATCTCCATAAAATAATCATTCAAACCATTTCTTTCTTATAAAAATTAATAAAAAATATCTTTAATCATTTTAACAGCAAAATGGACTGACGAAATCTGCAATTGTACGTTAACAAGATTTAAAGAAAAGTTTCATTTGATAACATGTTTAACATTATTTTTCTAGATTCTTGTCACAATTCTTTCGTATTGCAATTTGCTAACTTTTACAAAATAATAATTCAAAATAATTTCTGTTTTCATTCAGAATGTATCTGTACATTCCATTTATGGCAGACTTACCAAGAATCTATTTTATACAATTTAATTTAAAACTGTCGCCTTTAGATTCTATTCCCATAACGTTGAAGTAAGAATTAACAGAAAACCACATCATCACGACGATTAATGCATTCAACTTAGTAAAGCAGTAAATAGTACCCTTATTTCTTCTCCACACCGAATTTCAACCTTTCAACCTATTCCTCAAGTTTACAACGAAGAATATTTAGTTGTATTTAGAATAACGTTTAGGCACACTGTAAATAAACTACGCATTATAATCACATGCTCTATCCAAAGCTGGGAAACTCTTTCCTTGATAAAGCCGTAGAAGATATTCATCCATGTTTGCAACTGTTTGGTTTTGCCACATAACACACACACGTGCCACATAAATAAATTCATTACACCTTATGCCCTTTGTAATAATCCCAGTTGAATTCATTGCACATAGAGAATTTAAAGAGCTCTAGACACTATAGACTCTCTATACTTTTCATGCGGCAAACACATTGTGATGGTATATAGACAGAGGATTAAAGTTATTTCTCTTGTATATATCTTTATACTTACACGCAGAGAACCCTGGCCTTCAAAACAATCTAAAGCTCAAGTCAAGAACACAAGAGCAAAGTTAACTTTAGAGTGCCTGCAATATGTACATAAGATTCTAATACAAGATCTAAGACAACAGACTATAGGCATATTGTACATAAAATACAATAGAACAGTAGTATAAGTGCTAACGAAGCTGAAGCTGATGGTGGTAGTATACCGCAAACCGAAATAAGGAACGCATAAACAACTCGTTTCAGCTTTTAAGTCAAGGAAATTAATACATAAGACCCAGAGAGACTAACCCGAGATCAGGAGTGCAGAAGACACATGATGGTTTTGTGATGTGATGCCCCAAAGGACTTATATATAGCTCTATATACATTCAATTACTTCAAATCACTATAAACTCTAGTAAAAGTACATTACACTAACTAGCGAGAGAGAGAGAGAGACAACATTGCGGTGGAGATAGAGATATGTGCCAAGCCAACTTATTTAAGTACACGGAATGAAGTAGAGAGGTAGCAGTACAAGTACAAGGTCTGAGTTGACGCCTAAGCTGAAAGACCACATTACTCACGGCTTGTTTCCTCCTGCAGTATAAATTCTTAAAGACATTACGCTAACTAAACACGAAATATTTTTCACTAATTTTTTTTAGCCAATTTGGCACACATTTCTTCCCTCTAGGTCGCTCAGTAATGAATTCCTTGGGAAATAACAAGCAAAATTCCATCCCGACGCTCTCTCACTATTTCTCAATTCTGATTAAGTCGTCATATTCCACACGGAATATTCATCTCCATTTTTTACAAACAAATTCAGTTATCATATCTCACATGTATTTTTATGCCTATAAGATTTTCATTCCTCTAAGTGTATAGGATTCCTCAAAATATACAAATATAATACCCTGGAGGTTTCTTTCATTCACACGAGAGAATCTGAGATTTTGTAAAGCAAGGTCGTGAACAAATCAATCAACAGTGTCTTTTACTCACTATTGCCAGGCCGATAATGGTCCATATGCAGGTTGAGACCTACGACGCATCTAATAACGATCTTTTAATGGAAATTCTACGCAGTAACCATATACAATACACATAGTATGGCCAGAAGCACTTAACAATATTGTTTTACCTTACACTGTATTGATTGTTTCTGATAATCTAAAAATTTCTGAAGCCTAGCTACCATATACGTTGTGCTAACATGAATGAATGCCTTGGAGCATGTCCCATTTTCGATTCATATAGTAATTATTTATTTATTGCCGCATGTCAGGCAACGTGACTGCAAAAAATACTCACAGTCTCCAAAAATATTCTCAACGCACATAAAAAACACACAATTTCATTCAGCGAATATTTTGTTGGTGCCAGAGCAGGGATTCATAGACTATTAGTAATGAAATAATATAATTTAGTGGAGAGAATTTGATATTTCGTACAAAACGATGAAGCAACTTCAACGGGAAAATAATGTATGAGATGTTCACACAGAAGACATTTTGTTCTAGTTATTCCTAACCACAAGGGACTACTACAAGAATGTTTTGCAATAAGTTAGAGTAATATTAAAGCAACAAAGAATCATCCGCGTGTTTTGATGGGGAGCCAATATCACAGAGAGAGACTTATAGAACGTAGTACAACGTGATATGAAGACTATTACAACACGGCCCAAGAATCTCCATTCATCTTTTCAACAGACGCATTACCGAACTGAACAAATTGGTGTTCTGTTTGTTGTGTTCGTGAGTAGTGGCGTCATCGGATGTTTTATTGGAATTACTGTCAAGCCATATGTGAACCAACACACAGACTATCAAACTACACAAAAATTATAGCTGTCTTATGTCTTCCTACTTCCACTACTACCAAATGTCACGAGTAATGTAAAGGTAATGGTTTCGTAGTAGTTCTAAGTTCTACTATAACACCACAAACCGTTGTGTGTACAATCTTTCTTCCTTTTGCCCTGCCATTACCTACCATTCATACTTTACAACAAGAAACATTATTGCTCTGTTGACGGATGAGACTGCACTATCACGCTGAATGAATTTCCACGTAACCATTTCAAAATCCCTAAAATAATAATACAAACATCACGTCTATAGTACTGCAGGGTATTCATTATAATATTAACGGTTTTATATACACAATAGTACGAAAAGCTCTTCTGGCGATGATTTTTCGGTAGAGTGGATACACATTATTTGATTCAAATATCCAATACTGTATAAAGTGAAAATTATAAGCTCTGGAGTGTTTACAAATAAAAGTTTCTCCAAAACAGGGCACGTAGATATATCCGTGTAGAATAGACTGTTGATATTCATGTTTGACATAAAACAGGAGATAACGAAAAATGAACTACGATTTTTATGAAGAGGCAAAAGCATTTTCCCTGGAAAACCTTTGCAGTATTGAATTTATCAAAAATTGTAAAATTCAGAGAGCGAAGAATTTATTACAAAATGTAAAAAAATTCTACCGTAAACGTTAAAATGTAGGTAACACATCCTCCCCTTCAGTTTTGTAGGAAAATTGAGCACCTGCTTTACGTAAAGGACATTTACATTGCCAACGACACCACTCCATTTTGTAATTTAATTAATTTACTGACAAGGGAATTGCAACATGAACCTAAGTCAACATCTCTGCTCTGCTCTTTCTAGGGTTTTGTGTGCAGAATTTTATTCGCTTAATCAGCACACTTGTTTTCCCTGTCTTTGTATAAAGTAGAGCCTGTGTTGAATAAGAAGACGATAGCTGACTCGTCAAGAAAAACAGAAAATAGCCACAGAATAAAAGTAACTCATCATTTATGTCAAAGGATATCCTAACAGAATGCTGGGCACAATTTAACTGCACTCTCTCCCCCGGGAAATGGAGAATAACCACTCACTCATTCACTTCAGTCATCACATTAACATCAACATGATTTTACAACAAAAGACATCATCGATCAATTCCATTCATTTTGTTCTCATCACAATAACATCACATCTATCCAACTTGACGCTTTCAATTCCACCTCATTCAGGGAAAACTCTCATTCAACTCTCAGAATTCTGCAAACAGCATTCCATAGGAGCGTCTTAGCTTTAGGTTGTCTTCCTTATTCAAAAACTCACACCCTCTTCAGAGGAAAGTCGTAAAGCATCTGCTTGCATTTCCTTTGCTCTCCCTAAAGATTCCTACCGACACAATCTTATTACTTAAGAATTTCGCTTACAAACGCAAAGCTCTATATATTACCCTATATATGTTTCCTACACCTGCTTTGTATTTGAATGTCACTATACATTTTCTCCCCATAGATAAATATAACCATAGCCTATTAACGCTCATATAAAGCTTAAATATAGGAAGATACACAAATTATAGGAAGCTATTCACATAAAATACAAACTAACCTAACTAAATACGCTCTCGCCTCGTCCAGAATGAATTATAATGAGAGGGAGTGAGATGAGAATCCATTTTTCCCTGTTTCTCAATTTGCCATAAGCACCAAACTGTCTAAATTCGTTTCTCACAACGGGAGAGATGAGTTCGATTCACTCCTTACTTACACTTTCTCCTTATATTAGTAATATACACGTAGCTATATAGCTGAACTATATTTCCACAGCTTATAATAGCTGTAAGAACTATATATAAGAAGCCATGCCCACAAAACGTACGATTAAAAAAGCTAAATGAATCGTGTAAAAGGAAGAGGGGGAGAGAGAGAAAGAAAGTAGACATGTAAGGTACTACTGGTAAAGTAGCTGGAAAATATTCCACTTGATTTAAATAAGACAAACCACTCAGCACACGAGCAATATCCATTCTACACGTTTTGTTCTATGAAAATAGTAGAAAGTTATTTTCCTTTTAGTTAGATCCAGAGAAGCTTTTCGCCAATCAAACTTTATGTCGTGCCTTGTCACAGTTTATCTATTCAATCCAGAGAAACTAATCCCAAGTTGTAGCTTTCGTATAAAAACGAACAAGCTGGAATTAATTATGTTCTGAGTGAAACTCGTGTATCGTAGAATATCTCTGGTAGAGCTATAATATATCATGAAATAATGCTTCCGTTGAAAAGGAAAGTATTACAGATTTATGATTGGGAGAAATTATGCTAGTTACTATTACTATACTCGCACTAATGTACAAGACATTATTTAAGATGTATAGTAATAATAATAGAGGCACGTGTGTGTATGTGAATGTATGTGCATGTGAAATTTCATCTACTAAAAAGAGAAACTGAACACATTTAAACATTACAACATGCATGCCACATGTATCACCGTGTATATATAAGTATATAATATATTAACTATAAATTTTCTGTATTATCATCATCTTTTACATTTTGACTGGTTTCCCATTCAAGAGTTAATTTATTTCGTCCATTTTCCTTACAAAGACACAGAAAAGTTAATAAACTCTGTGATAATGAAACACGAAAACTAATTTCAACAGCCTTGCCTCACGTTTCGTATTCAGAAACCTTAAATCGTTAACAGCATATTATATAGGTAGCTACTAATTAACCAAGACACATTACATTATTTAAATCTCTTTGACGTACATACATTAGAACTTCCCAGCGACAAATTTAATGCAACCTTTCAGTTTTCTGTCGTTTCCTCGTCGATTTAAAATGTGTTTGGGATGAGGAAAGCTGTAAAAGACAGAGAGATGACTGTCAAAGCATAAACAATCTTGCATTTACAATTTTACACAGGGAATCTGAATGCATTGCGTTATAAAAGTGCAGAAAATATCTTCCTCAGTGTAGCAAAGTGAACATTTCACTTAGCCTTGTCACTTAGTAAGGTTTTTATGTCTTCTCTTGGTGACTTGACATTCTATTCAAAGACTATACACAGAAATGGTGTAAATGCACAGCCAAGTTAGATATTTCCACATTAGCCAGCAGGCGAAACGAATGTTGGGGAAAGGTATATGAGACTGAGTGAGTGAGTGAGTAGCAGTAAAAATAAGTAAATACTAAGACTAACACTTAATGCATCAGCACAACACAGAAGACAGAGCAAAAGCCATTTCACCCCGTAGTCTTCCAGTTTTCTGACGACTGTCGACTCTCCTCCCTTCCTCCACTTTCTCTCATTTCACTTCCGTCTCTTTCTTAGCTTTCCCTCGAGAGGAAAAGCAAAAATCCTATTCCACGTCCGTATCTTTTCCTACACATCTATTCTAAACATAAATACTTATACGACATTCTTTTCCCCTTTACTGCAGACAAAATGAACCCCACACTATATATATTTACTACTTCTATTGTCCTTTCCCTTAATGCCCATCTCTCTCCACACACACAACAAATGTACGCATTATTACTAATACTATAAATACCTATAACCACTATATATATATTCCTAAGTTGTATCTATAGGTATAGGATATATGAAAGTATTTATTTACTGGAGAATGCACATAACTGGGAAAAAAGGAGAAAGGGGAAGAAGGGGAGAAAATACAAGGACGAGTTCTATACATAGTTAACCACATACAACTAACTGCTAATAAATATAAAGATCTAAACATTGCACGCATTGCCTTTGCCCACACAAAGAAACAAGAGAATATTATTAAGGTATATACAAAGCTACCATGCATGGTACAAAAAACAACGTAAAGTGAATCTTACGTTCATCTGTTCATGCATTGGGCTTAGAAGCTGTAAAAGTTGTTCTATATGACATTTTCACAATGCAATCAGTTTTTTGGGTTTGAGTCGTGGAAAATGCGTTTCGTATTTATCTGTATGTAGTATGTGACTTTCCGTTATAGGAAGATTTGCTTGTAGACCCGTTTAATAATATTTCTTTCATATTATGTGGGTGTTGTACTTTTCAGGTTACATAGATACTGCACTTGTGTGTCTGCAAAACTACAAAGGATGATCTTGCATCCTTTTCATTTGGAGATAAAACCAGAAGTATATTTTATATAGAAATACATGGGTTTTTTCATGTTTAAGAGAGATTTTGGCTTCTTTTGGTATAATGTGTGTAGGTACTTAAGGAGCATGATCGTCATGAGATTATATCTGTGTACAGAATGTGGAAGGAGTAATTCTGCCATATGTAGCCTTGAAAAGAAGAAAAGAGCTAAAAATACTTAAACCAGATCAGACTATTTTATCTGACACAAATGAACTCTTGGCTTGGTTTTTATTCGCCATGGTTTTCCCTTATCGTGTTGCTCTATTGCTAGAAGTACTGTTGGTCAACAGGGTATAATATTCTCCTAATACTACTTATACGGGTAAAATAAATAGTCTAAGTAGTGTGTGCCCATATATATTGGTTCTTCACTTCCAGTCCACGTTCCAGTCATAAAATGAACCACCACTGGAAATTCTGGTGGAATTTCTCCTCGCACGTTCAATTCTACAGGGTTATGCTCACTTGAATGCATTTATTTGCTTATACGACCAAAAGTAACTTGACTTTCGTTGTTTTATGTGTGATACTTACATCCGTGTATAAGTATACGGTGAAAAACTTTCAAAAAGCCACTCTGTATAAGAATAGGAGCTAGGCCAAGTTCAACAAAAACAATTCCGATATTTCTATACGATTTTGTACATTAGCGTCCTAATATATTTTCTTTTAACGTACGAGTTGATGCAGCAAAGCGGACACTCTGCCTACTGGAGAAAAATGCATTTTTCCACTTCCCTTCCGAAATATTGCTGCCAAAGGATTTATAACATGGCTTTAAGAGGGAGAACCCATTTTCATATCACAAGAATATAATAAAATCCAACCAAATGTAACAATGCTTACACTTAAACTTATATCAGTTCGTGCTTGACTTGAATTGGTTGCAGGAATGAAATATTAAAGAGGAAGTCACTCACTCAGCTTCGCCTTCAATTTCATGTCATGCTACGTAAGAGCTTAAATAACCTTATCCTATCACGAACAAAGCTGTCAAATCAAAAAAATATCAAGCAAAAACGAAAACTTGTAAATAATTTCTTAAATCATTTAAATATTCACAATGCAATAATTTAACGTAGATAGTTGCAAGTTTGTGGAACCCAACAATGTGTCCCAACACTATTTATGTAGGTACACAGCAGCTGCAATTCCTGCATTATATGTAAGTAGATACAGAAAAACATGAAACCTCATTAATTGATTCTGACTACATGCTATATATACTAACAATAAGATCATACCTAAATAATTAATATAAAGAGTGAATTTTAGCCGTTTTTAAATTAACTTTAAAATTATTTTATATCTTATATCAATTTACAAAGGACAAAAAGCGACGCGTGTAACCGTGCAAGCTCTCCTACATTTATTTTATGCCATTTGCTTTACCGTACTAAAGCAAAGATTCCGCGTTTGAAGCTTTAAGCAGAAAAATGTTACATTAACTCATCTCATCATGAATGTACAATGTATACTGAAAACGTCACACTCATCAATCTCCTGCACTACAGGACAAAGAAAAATTGTACAAAATACCACAACATGAAATCGGGCCAAGAATTTCCAAAAGACAACAGTACACACAGAATGTAGAATCACACAATGTAATATAAATCTCCATTCCATCACCACACACAAGAAAAAGCACAACACACAACAACCCCAGAAAACAAAACATCATTTGACTTGTCTGAATCCCGATCCAATTCACCGCAGTCCAACTAAAATGCCCGTTTTTACCACCACACACAAAACGAAAGTCTCTCTCCCTCTCCTTGCATCTGTAACACCATCACCTCCTTCCTTCCTCCTGGCTTAGTAAATGGTAAAGTTACAAAAAGCAATAATCCTCTGACGAGCATTGCACAGAAAGTAAACTTGCTTGAGGAACCAGAGAGCATCAGACTCGCATCGTTTTATTTTGAAAACAATAGAACAATACTAGTTGTAAGTAAGAGAAAGAGAAATATACGGGTGTAAGTCACATTGAAGTAAAAAAATACATTCTGACTTTGCTTTACTATAAAACAAATCTGAGTAAAATACGCAACGTAATGTATTTGTGTGTAACGCAAAGAGATTTCTACACACATAATATAAGAATCATACATAGATAGACATTGGTAAAAACTTTTCAAGTATTTGTCTGTCTCCTCTTCTTCCGTAGTAAATGCACAAGGAAAGTTGTACGATCACAGCAAGAAGGCGCCGCTTCTACTGGCTCTGTTTCAGATAACAACGCTAACATGACAGATAGCCGCGGAGGATGAATACAATCCTCTCCTTGCATTGCATTGGACACCATAAACTTCTTATCTTCCTTTGTGATTGTGTTCGATGTACACATAATGATTTACTGTGTTCTCTCTCACTCACTTTACAATAGAAATTCAAAACACACACACACACGCTGTATTATACGTTTACAAGTATACCTAGAATTTAAATTGTATATAGAATTTAAAAGGATTAGGATTACCAGGAGTAAAGAAACAAAAATACACAGTGAAGTACAATTATTCACAGTACAGATACTGGGATGTTCAATTCAAGTAGCAAATCAAATAGCGTATAATATTATGCACATCCGATGAATATATTTTATAAGAATACCAGACGAGTGATAACAATAGCTTCTTCTTCGTTGATAGCAACTAATGAAACGAAAACACGCCCATCCAGTTAAAAAACACAACAGGGATTTAGTAAAAGTAAAAGTGCGTGTATAGTTCCATACTACTAAAAGTATACGTGAATTAGGGAACTTGTATTGTATATTGCGGTGGTGTGCAATGTACGAGTCTATTGGGATCATTAAGATTTGACTGTAAAGAAAGCGCCCCGGAGTCTCTGTACAAGATTTAAACAGTTCCAAGTTAAACAGAAGCACAAAAGCAGTTCAACAACTCAGCTTAATGAGCTGAAACAACGTCGTAGATTCTCGGCAGAGTGAGATTACTACAAGAAGATATTTTACACAGCTACTGTTTGGATAAACACACATGTGTTCCTCTCTCTCTCTCTGTCTGATGTATTATGACTACGTATCTGCTACTATAGTACTGTGTAAATATTCTATATTCGTATTGTATATTCGTCTGTGTGTGTTTTAATTTATTCTGTCTTGATATCCGTCACCAAGTCAAGTCATCCCACAGTCAATGATGCAACTTGAAGAAATTATAAAATATCCTTAGTTTTAGTTACCACATGGTATGCCTACAACTTTTAACTTGTTCGTTGCAAATAATCTTAACACTAACTCACTTAGCTAACTAGGCTCATAAAATAGGTACATAAAAGTTTACACGTTAAGTTATAATATTAACAGCTAACTAAGGAATACTAACTTGTGTAAATTGAGTTTCAATCTAAACGAACGTGATGTTTATTTATTTTACTTCTTCATTAATGCAATTTTGATAAAAACTATTGTTACAAGTAATATTTGTATTGGATATAATATAGTATGAGTCTTAGGATGTCTGTACAGCAATAATGTTGAAGAAGATTGAATTAAATGTGTAGAAAAGTTTGTGAGAAAGTCATTTATTAAGGAGTAACGACGAAGCTCGTATACTTTTACCAAGTTTTTTTCTACGAGGTTCTTCCTGTAGCTTGGTAATAATACTTAAGCTGTTAAATAATGGGAGTCAACCTGTGCCTTAACCATTTATTTATCTACGAGAACACTAGTGACTTGGTAATTTACTAGAAAAAATCTAGGACGGCAGGTCTTTTAATTTAATTCCTTTATAAATGATGACCTAAAGTCTTTATCTACGTTCTCCAGCACAAATGTATCTTATAGGGCTGAATCTAATGCTCTGCTATAGGTATCAAAGTATTTCTGTCTCACCATACGTGGCACTACCTTTATTACCTTCCTCAAGAACCAAAGGGTTTTCTTAACGTGCATTACAACTTAATTATTTTCCCAGGAACCCAATGACAGAAAAAGGTCGTCGACATTCGTACGCGTATAAGGTATATAGGTGTAATAATAACTAGTATTATCTTTGCGACTGAAATATCTTCAACATTGATTTTCCCCAGGTATTTTTTAAATGATTCAAAGAAAAAATTTCTCTAATGTAAATTAGGAACTCCATTCATTTGTATAAACAAGAATTCTTCTTTACCAAATGCTATAACAATTCAATAGGTTAATTTCGAGCTTGGCATTTTATACAATTATTGAAGTGAACTCATTGAGGTCTGTATTCGTCGAAATGGAATTAATTTTGTGCTAGATGTATGAAAATTTATATTCTGAAATGATGTTCTAAGCAAGAACAAAAAGTTTTGAAGGCCGATTGGTAAAGAAGCCATTGACGAAAGTTGGACTCATCTAATAAACAACGGAATCGATAAAACATGGTAGTACTCGGTTGTTACACCACACCACCTTCTTTACGGACGTCATTTAAGTAAAAGGCACCTTCAATAACAATATTATCATACTAACATCCATCCTACAGATATTCGACGTCTAAAACTCTAACTAGCATAATATACACAAGTAAAATATCCCTATCCAACATACAAGTTGGACTTGTAAGGTTTTAAACAAGAAAACTTTCCCGTTTTTCTATGCATGTATAACTTACACAAAACTACACACACTACCATACGACACTAAACGTAGTAGAAGATAGAAAATGTATTAATGCAAACATTGCAATGCATGTAGACGAAAATTGACGGGATAACTGTGAAGCTGTAAGTACAAGCCAAAGATCTTTATGTTTGAATGAAGAGGAATCCTTGGGTTTTATTCACCAATTTACCCAGAGCTCTTCTTCTGTTCTTATATTCTCCCTGTGCACTTTCACTGTTCAAAGAATACTCGACTGGTATACCAAAGGTAGATAAAATAACATTAAAGCTAGCATAATATACATTACAGTCTATACAGTACGGAAACACATGTCAGTTTTTGCAGACTTTGACAAGAAGAAAGCCTCTTAGTGTGTTCTTATAACACACCAACAGCAATCTTGCTCTTGTACTTGACCCGGACTACCACAGTAGAATTAGTACTACACTTCTTCCTATGTGAACAGAAAAAGCAAACTGCAAACAGCTGCGCCCATTTCCTTTCTTCTCTACTATGAATGTAAGTTAAAGCTATATGTACCTGCTTTGCCTATGGTATATGTTTAAAATATACGTACAATACTTACACACTGCTGCTGCCCTGTTCTAAGGTAATGTGATGTAACGGAAGGATGACGAGAATGGGAAACGAGATGCTTTATCTTTATCGACCTACATAAAAAATTCATGAATACTCATATTATGTTTACACCATTAAACTTTTCATAACCTACGACTATTATCGTTCCATAAGCGATTCTCCACTCTTTCTCCCGAGGCAGCTTCTCCGCAAAATTTCCGCATTAGTATACCAACATCAACTAAACATGCATCAGGAACCTACATCTTTCTACAGTTGGCTAAATTATTTTCTACTATCAATTATTGTTCAACTTTTAGATTTTACATTAAAGGTATGAAGAAATAATAATATCAACTATAAACGACTCTCCACTCTTTTTCCCCAGGCAGCTTTTCCGCAATAATATTTCCGCATTATACAAATGGATGAAATTACATTCAGAAAACCTATATCTTCTTATATTAGGTTAAATCATTTTCTACCATTAATTATTGCCAAACTTTAAGATTTTACATCATAGGTGTGAAGAAATAATAATATCAACTTTTCAATTTTGAAACACTCTATATAGGGATTGTACACATAACTTGTTATGTATTTACTCATTTATTTCTAGGCAGAGAAAAGGAAAATCAATCAAAGCGACTTGGAGCAGGCAATTTTGTGGAAATGAAATGTCATTTCGTGGTTGAACTAAAATTTCTAAACTGACAAGACAAGTAGGAATTTTCCAACTCGCTCAATCATTGCTGAAATACAATGAGAGAACACAAAAGTCAAAAGTATACTACTACAGTAAAGGAATGAATAATAGTATTATGTAAAAGCGTAGTAGTGGTAGTATTTGCAGTTAAACGTAACCACGATCATTGTGCATGACATGACGGTACATGGTAGAGACAGCAGCAGGGCAGGGCATGTGAAGGTATCTGTGTACTTACACGAGATCTAAACAAACCCTGACATACGTATCTTACAAACCCTAAAAATTTCTGCGCTTGTTAAACGAAGACAGACAGAAAAACAGAACCAAATTACAGTATCCCATTTCATACACAATCATTTTTACCTATACCTCCTACTAGAACATATGAACAAACTGCAAACGTGAAAAAGCCGACTGTATATACTCTGAAAATAGCTTGGGCACAACAGACGGGTGAGAAGCACACGTACACGGGGAATGGATAGGAACAAAAACGCCATCATGTCTGCGGAATTAGATACGACAGCTAAAGGGGTTTTGTTTGCCAAGCTCTGGCGGATAACCTATGCGCAAAAAAACACATCTCGTATACAACTAATCTCATTCAACCTATATCTTCCCACTTCATTTAGCCTGACTTGGCAAAATCATTACTAATAATCTCTTCCACACTAAACATCCTAAAAACAAACTTTTTTCAAAAAAAGCTCAAAAAAATCATCATAACTTGATTGCCTATATAGATTACTAAACCTACTATTGCGACTTGAGTTGCCGTAAATACATTATACAAATGATATTAATAACTACGAAGAAATGTTCCATACTTCCATCTTTTTTATACTGTATGTTTTTAAGGTGGAGGTGGAAAACGGATATATTTTCTATACAATAAAATCAGAGATTAACCAAAACTTGTAAAACTCTTTAAATATAGGAATTTGAATCAGCTGAATCGAGTTTTGCATACAATGCCTATATAAGTATTGCTAATCTGTGTCTGCGGAGAAATGGGAAAAGTACATCTAAAAATTAGACATATTGGATGGATTTTCTCCACATATGGTTCTCATCAATACACAACAGAAATCCAGTCAGCAGGCGTCTGTGGTGTAAACTATTTATATATTTTTTATACATCTGGTGGCATTTCTACGATGATAGAGATAGTATCTGTACATGCTACTCATCAGATGATCACATGATGATAATATTAAATATAGGCGATGTAAATTCATGAATGAAATTCGTTTCACCGCCAGACCGGAGACTTTCCTTAGGACTGAATGAAAACTTTATGCTATAATAGTCATACACTTGATAAGACTGTTAATACTTTAATACTTTTTTAGAGGATTATAACTACCCTGCTATTTACTGCTAAGCACAAATAAAAATATTTTTAGCAAAATTTAATTTATTTTTGGATTGTAAGTAGATTTAACTACCGCTCTGCGGGACTGGGACCGGATGACGATGGTGCCGAGATGTTAATAGGGAATAAACTTCTACAGCCGCCATCGCACACACGATTGGATTGTATTGTCATTTGACTCCGGTTTATTTTTTAACTAAGCCATTTATAACGCTAATAATTTTCATGATAGTATATCATGCACACAAATGAAAAAATATTCAAAATTGAGTTTCGTTTCAAGGTTCTTCTGTGTTTAACGCTTCCTTGCACTTCAGGCAGAATACATTACAAATAAACTATACTCTCGTAGAATCATGCCCACGCAAAATCTGCGAAATTAGTAGTATAGGTTGTCGGGACTAACCTTTCTGCACCGGTTGAAGGAATTTATGCAAAGGAACGCGTATATGCGTGTGTGTCAGGATTATTTCATGATAAGTAATTAATTATAGCTAGTTATTAGTGAATAACAGAATCTAATTACTAGTCGATTCATATTAATTTGCATAATATATTCCATCCACTGAACGGAAAAATAAAAACGGGTTTACACCGCAATACCTATATCCAGGATGCATAAATTACTATTTCTATATAGTTAGACCACCGGTATGCGGTATGTATATGTATATCTTTGTGTAAATATTTACTATAATACTCTAAATCCGAAATACTGTTAATTGTGAGTTTGTAAGTAAGTAGGTTGGATAATTTAGTTCCGCCGCCCACAGCGTATGTATATATACTGAGGTAATGTTTATACATGACGAGAATGACGACACGATGTCACACATAAAAGAAGACATACCTTTCGGAGAAACTCCTACGATCAGTCACCGAACACTCATCAGTTTCAGTGCCAACGGGAGTAGTCCTTTCCATCTTTGTCTTAAGGCCCATTCAAGAAATACTTGAGGAAATCACGAGTTGTGTCTTCGTTTACGTCTGTAGGTATACTTTGGTATGTGCAAATTGGAACGTAGCAATAAGGAATTCTCACTTTGGTTTTTACAGTTAGTCTCACACTCTGATTTCACACTATAGCCCGATATACGACACAACAGAATCGATTTTAGAATCAACTGCAGTTTATACAGTGGTAGTGGTGGTAGCAGCAGTAGAAATGTTTACACTACAATTTGGAATGATTGATGTTTTAATGGGATTTCTTACACTTGAAAATTCCATTAAGCGATAATCTCTACCATCTAAATCGTACCCGGTTAAAAATTGTACACAATTTTGTTGAAAAGTTGTTTCCTGTATAATAAATAACTATTCAATTTTTATAAACTTTCATCTGACATAGGCAAAGCTAAAAATTTGGCTTAGTCGAAAGTCGAAACGCCTTAATAACCTGCCTTATCTACAATAATAATATAATTTCGGCTAGGATTAAAAATCTGTTTGTTCTACAACTGCAACATTTACAAATTATAACACTTTTCGGATGCATCTATATTTTTGTATCACAGTATAATCTAGAATTATGTGCAAGATATTGGTGTGAAGAGCAAAAATGAAAGTTGCATGAAACGTGGAATCAGCATACAATAACCCTTAAATATTTAAAAATGATTTTTCTTTTCGCAAAGTACCTTACACAATTACTAACTTTTATCCAATCATTACTCTTATGCTCTCATTAGAATTTCCTTCTTTGGCAATGAATTGAAAGCATACCTATACTAGAATTTGTTTAAAATAAAGACAGCCTGTTTGAGTATGTGCATAATCATGTCCTTTTTCCCTGTGTCCGTCCTTCAGTGCACAAACAGATGTTATTATCCCTTCACGACGCCCATGTGGACAGAAGGAAGTCACGAAAGTCTCAGGCAATTGCAAAGGGTTCGAAGGAAACAGCGTATGGGTCCTAAATACTCCCACTCATCCTCTGACCATCTGAAGAAAAGTCTTACTAGGTAAACACGTGGACTTTGTTTATTATTTCCCTTAAATGCAACAAAATACGTTATTTCTACCCCACAAAGTCCGGATGTATAAAGTTTTACAAATTTTAGCTTTGAAACCGAATACTCCGTGTCTATCCCATGTCCCATCTGTATCATATCCCTATATATACCTATACAGTAATCCCTCCCAGGAATTTTCTTCGCTATATATTCTCCAATATTACGGTGTGAGGGGGTCAAAGTCAAGAAATCCTTCTTATTACCCAGTCTTAGCCGCTTCCTGATCCTGCTATCATTAAACCCGTCTGTGTCGTACCCTGCCTGTATTTCCTTTCTCTCATTCTGAACATCTTTTTATAGTACACGTACACACATGCCCAAAGAACGGACGAAACAACTTCTCAACTATAATACCATAAAATATATGTACAACGTATATAGCACGCACTTAGCACTTATTGTTCTTACAAATGAAGACAGTAGTAAGAATTCGAAGAAAACAAAACACATCTATGTCTGGTATAGAGACACACACTGAGAGCACACATCCACACACAAACAAAAACAGAAAAGTGTCCACGAATGCTGCAAGCTCGGTTTGTCTTTTGTTTTCCTTATGTTATGGCTACAGTAGTAAAGAGACAGAGCTTGAGAAAAAAGAGTGTGCAATATACGATACTTCCGAAACACTCGTCGAGAGTTATATATGCGGTTCTTGTTGCCCACAAGACGTCTGTAGCCACACTATTCCACTCCACACCACACTTTAACCGAATGGAACACTCCCAAACAACGTCAACTCTACAGCCAAATCTTCCAAACAAATCGACTGCTACAACACATCGCTCCGCTCTTCTCTAATATTATGGAATGGTGCAAGTGAAGAATAGCAAAACCAAGTCATCGCATCATCGCTTCCCCGACTTCGTCTGCTCTTTCTTCCTTTGCCTTCTTCTTTTTCTTCCGTTCAGCTTCACCTAGCTCAATCCTCCTCTCTATACTGCTCGCTTTTTATATGCCACAGGATTATTTTCACTGCTACACTAAACTGTTTCTTTCCCAACCATCTCCAAGTCACCCGTACCACTGTACATACGCGAATTCACGGGGAAAAGAACTTTTCGCATAAAATTCAACTGCATTTACACTTCCAACATTACCCACATGGTCTCTGTAATATACGTTCGTTGCACAACAATATATTTCAATTCCCCTTCCATACACAACAGCTGGAAACAATATTCAATGTTGGCCAGTAATACAATTGTACATACACTGGTACATATAAAGTATTATACAATCCATAGCTTCACAAGAAGACACTCCACCAGATGTAATGTAATAATATATTGTGCAGGCTGACTGTTTATAACTCGTCGACCATGGAGAATTGAAACAGGGAACAACTCACGTCATTCCACAGAGAGGACTGTTGTCTGTTTGGCTTCGATAGTCAAATCGAATTGAATATTATGGGATGCAATTCACGGGATATTTTCTCTGTACACGGGAAAATTGGAACTGAACTCACAAAATGAAAAACAGAGCGACCAGAACCAGACGACGACCCGACTTGTGGAGAAAGACTACTGAACAAGAACATTATCAACTGTTTTTGCATTATTCGCAGAAAAAGCAGAGGAAATACGGCTGGTGCTGCTGCTTCTCCTAATAATATAATGTTGTCATGTCAGGAGAAGTAACCTAATCAGAGGTATTTTATTTTATTCAGGAGAGCTCGAGGTTTTTTAGGAGACTACACCATTTCCTATATCTCTCTGTTTCTTTTTCTGTGTGTTTTGTCTGTCCTGTATAGTTTTCTAGTGTAACGTGCGAAGCATGGTATGTGTATGGTACAAATATACATAAATATCTGCACTAGTAGATGAGTTTGCCATACGGAAGAATGAAAGAAGGCAAAAGTCAAAGGAGGAGAAGAAGCAGCGGCAAGACGACGACGGCATTCAACTCAACTGCAATCCAATATAAGTGAGCCAAAGCCAAGGGAAGTCAAGTAAAGTCGAAAAGCCAAGATTTATGACGATCCTCGTTACTTTGTAAGATCAGTTCAGTTAACTCAACTCATGCCACGTTACGTTAGGCATGCTGAATCACATTATATTATTACGTCCGAACTTCATTCAGAGATTTCTTTCCCTTCTTCTTCTTCTTACACTTCCTCTGTGTGTCTCTCTCTCTATGTGTACAAATGTGTCTTCACACACACAGCTTAATATATACAATATAATAATACAGCACGAGAGTACGACACATTTACTCACGTACAGAACTAGTATGCTCACTCAGATATATTTCATTTAATTTCTCTCGCCTTGCCAGTGTATTACTACAGATACTTATACTGTTAATACCACAAGAGTATTCCTAAGAGTGTTTCGGTTTCCTCTTTTATTCTGTCGCTCAGCCATATCCAAAAGAGTATGTCTTCTTCTTCTTCTAGTACTGCATTTTATTCTGTCTATGTACAGATACCACTACACAACGTGAATACATAAAAAGATTCGCTGAGAAAGACACAGTAAAACATTTTGATATAATGGTACAGTTCTTTTTCGTATAAGAGAACATTACACGTCCACGTGTTCTACTTACTCTCTATGTAATTTTTCTTTACTTCCACTTGAATCTGCGAGTTTCTTGAACGTTATTAAACTGTAAACTCGTTTTGCTATAGGTATTTCTTTTTACAGGATGTTTATGTGTATTGTGTTAATGTGTAAAGTTTTTCTGTATGTAGTGAGCCAATAATGGTTTTATACTGTGTATTTATACTGCACGTATGCAAAACTCCGTTTTTATGCGACACACACCACACCACACTTTTGTACACGCTACACTAACCAACCACCACACGACGAATAGTCGTAAGTTGACGATGTCGCGAAAGAAGAGATGATCAGTTGTGTTGAGACGAGACTACGGTAAGAACGTCAACATACAGCAAATGTGCGTGAGTCAACTCGCATCAGCAACCTTACTTACGGATTATACCGCATAAAAATCAAGTATTCACTATAAAATCCTCGTCTCAGTCCTTCTAACTGTAATAATATAATCTAATGTCCAATTCTGTAATCAGAATTCCTTTAGTGAATTACCTCCTCTGGCTCGGCTTGGCATATGAGACAGTCTCGAGTAGTTAAAGAGGCGCCAGAGTAACAGCAACAGCAGAAACTCAAACCCTTCTGATGGAAAATGACTGAATTAAATCTAAGTCAAACCACCACTACTACTGCATTGCTGTTTTCTGTTGGCAGAGTAAAGTAACACTGTGTTATACAATATTATATGTATATACACATAGAGGGCTATAAAATGGCCATGTGATGATGATGATGATGATGTTGATGACGATGGTAATGTTCACGATGACAATTTGCCCGCTTTCTCTCGAGACACTGAGAAAATCAAGTTACCATCATATATAAGTTTAAGTACAATATAAAAACAGCCCTGGAGTCCAATAGAAAAACGGACGACTCAATATGTCAATTCTTTTCAATTTTCTTGAAAAGAACGGGGAAAGTCCTTTGTGTGTACACAACACAACCAGAAAGAAAGATGATCAAGACTTTTCCTTGTCTTCTCCTCACTTGTCATGTCAACCGACAAAAAGGGATATAACAAATAGGAGGTGCCTCTCACGCTCTCTCTCTATGTCTGTCCTCTTGCTCTACGCCTACCTTTCCGATACATTCACAAGAAATAATGGCAAAGCTATAGAAAAACACACAGGCAGTTTATAATCGTATAATAAAGAATCCTCCACTGTATTAAGTACTAGTAGCGACAGGGAGACAGACAGATATCCGGAGAAATGTGTTTTATATAATAAATATATACAGATACAGCAATATAGCGTACAGAAATATTTATAGGTACTATATGTGAGAAATATAATGCAGTAGCTCTACAACATGTCTTCATAGAGAAAACAGAAGAGAGAGAATAGTAGAGTTAGTTACTTATTGTTCGTTCCCTCCTTTTGTTGGAGCCGATCCTCCCGGAGAGTCGAAACTGCCAAGGTATAGTGTAATACCTACGAAATACCAATAATACCCGAATTTCCGTAGTTTTTGTACTAGGGAGACTTCACTATGCAAGGAATGTGCTCTTTAACACAGGAGTCGTCCCGCACTGCCCTACACTTCTCAGTTCTTTGTAGTAGCAACGTAAAGAGTAACATTCCACGGTTACATTACATAATGTCCTTCATATCTCCTCAAAGCTATAAAACTATCTGTATAGCAAATATTAAATAATATTATAAGGTAGCTAATTGTAAGTTATACGTAATGTTTTATCAAGTACTGTAGTACGGGTAATATATAACCCTTTATAATACATATCTGTCAATATTACATGAACTATAGCAAATTATATAGGTTCGGGACATGAAATTGCAGTATTGACGGATCGAGTATATAGATATTATCTTTAATATCAATTTGATATGCAGTACTAATACTATTGAGTATGAATTATAGAATATTACGCAGTGAGACAAAGCTACGCTATAGACTGGCGTCAGCCTAACTTGACTAACTTTAAGCAAATGGTTATAAGCCTTGTCTGAGTGGAGAAAATGGCGAGGCGAGGCTATATTAGACATTATTCACATATGATTATAATAAAATATTGCAGTTTTACACGACAGAATATGTATGTACACATAGAAAATAGTTTCGGAAGGATAAGTCGACTTTTCAAAGTCCGGTCGTTCCATTTGACTTTCGTTCGGTGTATAAGAATATTATTACATACATGCATATATTGAATCTGTGTATACCATGTATGTGAATGTCGACAAAACGATCCGCCCTAGCTTCAACAACTCCCCACTGGCGCCTTTTATGTTACAATGTCTTGTCTCTTCACTTTTACAAGAAGTAGACACTGGAACAGGAGGACCATGCGAATAAAAGAAAGCAAAAGCAACTACTACTCAAGTCAAGTCACCAAATATACCATAGAGAGATACTACCAACACCCATTGTTCCATTTTCTCTGTTCACGTATACTTAAGTTATATTATATACACACATAAGTGGAGATATGCCGTTTTTTGGGAGAAAAATGTATCTGCAGGTAAAGCCCAACTTAGATTTCTTAACACTCAAGTTGAGTTTTCTTTGTCTACACCAAACGAGACGAAACAACACTTTCTTTCATAACTTTCTCTTCTGTACTACTTACATGTTACATATAGGTTGGTGATATAGCCATTCATGTCAGAGGAGAGTCCTTATGAAGGGAAATGTTGCAACTATCACAAAAACGTCTATTCTTTTCTCGTGCAACTTTCCACTTGACTCAATTTGAGTAAACTATAACTTCCATGAACATCCTACGTAGAAATGGGAGAAAAAGAATGTGTAACAATATTTTTTCATGATGGAAATAAAATCTCCCTTGCCATTTCATATCTTTGTAGAAGTTTTGTGAAAAATAAAGAAAAACATATTTTATGGCAATACTGTACTACTGACTACTTGGAGATTTTTACTTGAATTATTATAATAGTAATACCTGGAGAAAAACATGACACATGGAGCAACAGCAAATTGCATGATGGACACAAATATAAGTCGTACACTGTGTAAACTAAATAGGAGACAAATGTCTCCCGGGACAAAATGACTTTTCTCGGAGAGCGAGACCATTATTATTGAGTTGAAGACAGAATAAAAATCGTTGTAAGAATCACAGGTGCTTTTGATACGAGAGTTTATAGGCCCTAGACGCAGTTTCTTTCGAATTTGCAATGTTCTCTGGTTTATATGAAACATGTAAAGATGTAAGGTCAAAAATATCTTTTATAGAGCCGTTCATCGTTCCAATAAATGAAAGAAAAGCAGCTGTAGGATTCTGTGCGCTTCTTCTGCGGCTCTATAACGTATGGACTCTTCATTTTATGTTTATTTCCAACCTTGCCTTGGCAAAGATCCCTAACACAGCACATGGCGATCACCTATCTCAACACAGTTTCACTAATAATAATAACCTCGTGAGAGATATACAACTTTTATACATTTCTTTCCGGAATAAATCGTTTTTCTATGTCAGTAGAGCATTCCAGTCAAAATCTAATACATTTTCCTACTAGTACTAGTCGATTCAACAAGCAAAAACTATCAAATGAAATATGCCCAGGCTAAAATGAACTATGACTGTATTTTATACGATTTAACACATCATACAGGAGTTTTATACCAGATATACAGATAGACTCCTTTATATATTAGCCGTTATGTTATATTAACACTTTATACTGCTACTACTACAAATTCTGTTGCACGGCTACTGCTGACTTGACAGCTCTTTCTTCATTACGCAATTAATAACGAAACCACTTTTCAAACCAGTCAAAATCAACATAACCAGCAGCTCAGCTGGTACATCACAGCAGGATACCAAAATGTAGATACCTTATAACCAAAGTTATAACTGCCTTCATGGAATGTCCTTCCGATCAAAATAATCATCTCCACACTACACACACAAGTCAAATGCGCAGTAAATTAATCTCACGAGTCATCACAGAAAAATTGCCAAGTTGCGTGCTTTCATTTTATTGCTAATAAAAATTCAAATGCCTCTTTCCCTATTGAATTCACACAGGCAATATAGCCATGATACTATACGTGAACTTATCAAAACTCAAAAGTTCATCAACATTTACTTTCATTAAACATTGCACTCATATTTTCACACTGCAATTATTACATACTATACCTACACAGTTGCACGTACAAATAAAAGCTTATACACACAATATACATATACACCTTGTCATTTTTCTTTGTCTTGTTGAAAGACAAGCTGTGTATAGGTATATGCACACTCAGTCAGATCCATTTATTTTACACAAGATTTAATATTCATTGCACATCTTTATATGCATTAGGATGGTTTCAATTTCAATCCATGCAGATTTAACACCAAGTCAATGGTTTAAGTGTCACGTTAGGTTTTGAGTGCAGGTACAGTGTATTTTCTCGTAGTTGTTTTACAGATTGAATTTCCCTTGCTAAACTTTAGACAATGAAAAGTGTAGAAACTAAATATAGGAAATTGCAGTAAAATTTTCTTCTTTGAGAAATAAAAGAGTCTAATCTATTAGAAGTTGGTTCTATTAAAGTTGAACCCGAATCTGGTTTTTAATGTGTGGAGATAAAAGGAAGAGGGAGATAAAGAAGAGATGATGAGTGTGTTAACTTATAGAAACCTCTGCATGTGAATCTCCACCCATTTCATTTGATTATGTGTGCATCTGTCTTGGCATTTGACTTGGCTAAGTATTGTGCATCTTGTATTTAATTCTGTCACCCTGCTACATACCAGCTGAGTATATAAATACGATTCGGATTCCATAATGCAATCCTTTAAAAGTATATAATGTCGTTTTATCACTTGGAGTGAAATGCATCTCGTATTGAATGCAAAGTGCAATCTACTTATCATCATGTACAAGTGAAGCATAAAGACAGACATTTTACATTCATTCACACCCCAGCAGCGAATAATGCAAAAGTCAAGTTGTAGATAAGACTTTGCTCACCTACACACTACATACACACAACACGTTTCATCCACGATCCTCTCACGGTTATATTAAGAGATTACTTCGCAAACTAAACAGTCCAAGCCGAATGGCAGTTCGATGAAAGGAAACAGCACGCCATCATCAATCATTCCGTATTCAACTCTCCATCCTTTTCTATACAAAGATGTTAATGTACTCTCTTGCAAATTCTAAGAGCACTACTAATGCAATTTGGCTTAATTTAAAATCGTATAAACCTCATCCTTCCTAAGTAAAACTATTAAATTGCAAAATAGTAACATATAATATGATGCGATAAAATTACTACCTCCAGCTTCTACTATTCCAGAATAGTAATATTATACGGGAATTCCTCATTTTAGTAACTCCATCGTAACTTTGTATGGTATTAAGGAACTTAATTTACCAGGGAATCTTTTTAAGTACAGGATTTAAAGTGTAATATTATTACATCCTAATAAAAGCTGCTTAAAGTACTCCGATGCATTTTAAATCATTAATTTTGTATGTGGAAAACCGAAAATGAATGATTTTTCTAGATAAGTCATTTATTTTTACCCAGAGAGATTTTATACATCACGGACATGATAACATGATATAACCTAATAACAATTTCTTACGAAACAGAAAATATTTCGCTCAATTATTTTTCTCACCGACGTAAGATGCCATTAAAGTATAAACTTACTATCTATAGGGACTAATTGAGTTTAAACGGGAAACCTAATGACAGGGAAATTGACGAGAAGGTTTAAAAAACAACTTAGGTAGGTGGGTTGAAAGTTGAGAACAAGTCGGGGATTCATCCAAGTGTGAAAAGTTTCATTTCTTTCTTTTTTGTGACTTTTATTCTTGAGATTTGTTGAGAGAAAGAGTTTTCTCGCTTTTCGTGTCATATGAATGAACAGTAAAACGACAAACTTGGGAAAGAATCAAAGTGGAACATTATTTCCTTTGATTTCCTCCTCGTAGTCTTCCATAGGTAGTGGCTGTAACTGTAACACCCGAGCACATTATTATTACAGGCAGCTGAAGTATTAGTATTACCTTCGTGACATGACTTGCTACGCTACTATGTATATATTATCTACTTTTCACATTCTTTTCAAAGCGTATCACATCAGATTCACATCTGCTCCACTAAATCGACCGAATAAATGACATTTTTCTCAGCAATGTAGTAATAAGAACATTTCACTGCATCACACACACACAGAGACATACATCCTTAGGCCAAGTCTTTTTACATCCTTCTTTCGGATTGAAGCACTTAGATTTCTCTGTACTATTCCACTACTGCTACAACGACCAGAGTAACGTGCCTGATATTAAATTATATTGAAGATAACCTACAGTCACCATTTCCAAAACAGATTCCAGTTTCCATTCCATCTCTAATAAGAATCTGAGAGCATGGCGAATAATACGAATTCGAATACTACAACCCGAGGAAATGAAATTCCTTGAACGAAAAACCAACCAGGTTTAACAATGACAAGCTTACAAATACTTTCAACTAAATCTCTATATAGTATATGCATTGAAAAAATTCAAAGCTATAACACTATACGAAAAACTTCCAGTAATTGAAATGTTCTCTTACGTGTGTTAACTATATATAATATATATTCCAAATAAAAAATAAATACAGTAACTATACTGATGTATGTATATACGTACAGGAAATTGTGCCGTTTTTATTAAGAGAAAGTAAAAACATCTGTGCTACTCTGCTAAGCTCCGACTGAATGTGACCTGAGAGAGATAACATTTGCATTACGAACATGTACGTACATATAAGCGGAAAAAAACTACATATTTGTAGGGACATTTAAAAATAACTACAGCTGCTCTGTTTTTCTGTCTCGCAAAAAATCATTTTCAATCTAACCTGAACCTATCTCAATCGCCAAGGGAGGAATTTGTATACAAATTACATTTTTCCTCCAAAAAAACTACTCCTGGAATTAGTAAGGACTCTGCGATTCTAAAGTTCAATGTAAACTTTAACGTGAATAGTTTTACTCTTGTGAATGAGTAAAAGCAAACCACCCACGCACATTGGTAATAAATTACATCATTGCTTGTACATTAGAATGACGTGCAGAGAAAAGAGAAAAAACCAAACTGACATTTAGAGACTACCTACAACTTACGACGGATTCTACACTCAACTCAACAGTAAACCAGTTGCGATCTTCTAAAAGAATGAATCATTCAATTAAAACCCTAACCCCTATTTGAGTTTGAACATTCAAGCATGTGCGTCCTGCGTGTATATCCCTGTATACATTTCGTTAGCTAATCATAATGGAAATTTACACATACCTTCCTGTAAACTTGTAATATTATGACAAGATGTATGTTTAATATACCTGAATTATTTCTAGACAGGTGCATGTATATATTTTGTATGTATGCACATACGTTATACTAATAATATAATATAGTATAATCCTGCATGATATCATAATGAACATGTTAACTACCACAGTAGTGCCCATTATATGTTTTCTGCTTAATATCTTATATATAGGTATTATGTGTGTAATCCTATAAGCCAGAGTGTTTCGAAATGCCGACTCGCGGCGACATTATTATTTGTACAATTCAACGATGAACAAACAAAGGCCAAGTTAGTCTAAAGACATAGAGTGGCCAGGATATAGAAAGGAGTCTGACAAACTGGCGCCGTGATATTCCCTCAAGTATATTAAGCTGTTCAACATTTACCGTAATGACTAAAGAGACGCCATACTTTTGCCTTGCCATTTCAACCTAACTAAACTAAACTACATATATTTACATAACAGATAACCCACTAGAGATATATGTCTAGTTCAGAACTGGAACAACTCAAAAACAACATTAGCAATATTAGCAGGAGAGTTATACTACACATACGTGAAATCTCTCTGAAAAATTAAAAAATATGCCACAGTTTTGCCTGAAGACATCATTCGGACGAGAATGAGAGTATTATTCTCTTTATCTTTTTAGCTCTTCCATTACGGTCTTTAGCGATCACACTCACACAAACAAGCCGAGGAAATAAACACGACGGATTTTAAAAACCGAAAATAATTTTACAGTGAATATTATTTCCATAATGCACAAAAAATGAATATCTATCTACATCTATCTATATAGAATAAAAACATTTCATGGAAAATCTGCGCACTTTGTAGAATGCGAAACTAATAAACATATAGCAAAGTCTCGTGGCTCGAATGAAAAATAATCGTTTGTACATTCAGTATTTAATTTTAGAATTGATTTGACACACTAACTTAATTTGCCACAGCCTAACATACCTATATGATGGTTGCGATTATAAGTAAAGCTCTTTAGCACTACACAGACATAACAGTTAATAGTGTGACAAATATTACTGGTAAAATTATAGTGGGCAGGTAATGGTAATTATTATAGCTTCACTAGTAGCAGTGGTAGTTATGATTAAAACGAATTAGGTCTTTCGGTTGTTCTAAATGCTGACTCACACAGTCCAATGTGTTTTGCTAATGTAACGTAACAGGAACACTAAAAATTTCCATAACGCATTTCTATACAAGCTTAATATTGCAAACGGGTATAATCAGTTGACAACCTCCGGGAGAAAACAGACTGTCTGCTAATATCCCATCGTTAGCAGACAAGGTACAACTTCATTGCCCTCTGCGACGGCACCACCAAGTCTACAACGCAAAAACGAAACCTTGCGAATAAATCCTCCAAAATACCTAAGTGTATATAGGTAAACGAAAATGTTACATTGACATGCTATACATAAAGTCACTCAAATATATAAAATTATCATTTTAACAGCATATGTAGGTTTCACATCGTTTCTTCTTGTAGATGTTAAAAAATAAAGTGTAAAATATTTATATGCATATTTTAAACCGAGCTATTATTTTGAGCCTACCATTCGCAGGGAATAATGATGTAATAATGCATCAGTGTCTATAAAGAAAGGAATATAGAGATGATGAACCCACAAGACTACTAATTAACAGCTTTACATTCAAAGATTCGAAGCGACTTGTGAAATTAAATGAGCTCCACTCAGAACGACAATTATGATTAAATTCCTCCACTGAACAAACACAATTATTAAACCAGCCAAGCCAGTGAAGGAACTGTCTATACGTATAGCTCGTCAGCTGCATGGATCCTGGATAGTTCAATGAAACGTAATATTTAGAAAGGAATTAACACACACCTACTAATATTATTATATGAGTCGGTAGTGGTCATAATATTACAGGCTTTCCTTATATAACGCCCTTAGTATACCTATGATGAGTTCAAACATTCTGTTCAGACTTTATAATGTGGTAAGTGTATAAATATATTTTATAGGCATAGACATCAAGACTTCCCGTGGTTTAATATTATTAATACGTTATGTTTCATCAATTAAACTGTCTGTTGTGTCTAGACATGAGATTCCTAATTACTAATTAGTAGCTGGATATGTAAATCCACTCCAGTACACTACACTTTCACACACACCTTCATTTTCTACAGTTGTATACATGGAATATGAAAATTTACGAGTTATTAAAGAAAGATATCAGATGATTGCTCTACCTACCAATTTGCTTTTAGCACAGCAATTTAATTTGCAGAGAAAATACTGCTAAAGGTACATAGATGTATCAAAGCAAATTATTACACAGTACATGTAAAAGTAAACTATATTTTAAATTAGTACAGTGTATGTGTATCAACGAAGTTTTCTTAACTTAACCTAACAATTACTAATCAAAACTATGCAGGCTAAACTTGTACCTAGTAATCATGATTTTTAAATTCCACTCTTTGCTATTATTCGCTCTAACCACAAAAACCATCACCACTTTAACATGAAATGTAAAAACATTTACATTTAAATGTCTTAAATATATGTAATACTTCTATGAATCAACGTTCACAGTATAGTAGTGTAAGAATGATACATTTTCATATTTCATGACGCAGTATAGCATATAAACAAATTTACCTAGCCTAAAAAGCTTCTGTTAACTTCAGAAGTAAATAGATGCAGTTTTGTGATGGGAATACCAACACTGGAACCTAATACCAATTGTCACCAAACAACCCAGGAGAATGCACAAACGCGTAAACACAAAATGTAACTTTTGCGTAAGAGAATGTTACACTCCACAAAATATACTACAGTAAACTAAATTAGTATGCAACTCGGTTTCGAGTGTATGACATGACTGCTTTAGTCTGTATAGTGTCAGGGCTCAAAAAGAAAGGACACGTTCAATGTAAACATATAAGTAAACGTTCCCTTATAGTATTTCCCTAGTGCACACATGTTTTCAGCAATGCACGGGTGTATACCAGTAATGTAATGTCACAACAGTAAATTATGAATGAACGAAGAAGAATGCATTTATTAACCACAAAAAATACTTACCTTGACTTAGACGTAAGGTTCGGATCGCTATGCTTCCTTCTTTCTCTTGTTTGTTTCTAAAACATCAAAATTAAATACCAAAATTATACACTTTTCCCACTATACAATTTAAAAACAGGATTATAATGCTCCTAAGTATTTTTATGAAATCCTACTATACCTACTGGTAGTTATTGTATAGAGATAGTACAATGCATGTATCTTACATGATTATAATTAGTGACTTATCTGAACTGAACCTGAAGGGATTGGCATGAAGAAGATGACTCCTACAAGGGAAAGAGGATGTCATATACACTTGAAGAACTACTACACTTTAAAAAGGATGCACACGTGTGGACTCATACTGTGCTCTATGCGAAAATTGGATATTTTACCCGAAGCAGATTTGACAAATTACACGAACATGACGAGACTGCGAAATATTGAATACCTATCTAAAGGGAACGCAGTAAAGCATCTGGCAGAATGTATCTCTCCCGGAATATTTCTAACCGTGTCTCGCTCTTCTAGTAACTCAAACTCATATTCTTCGTCTTATCCATACGTATTGCTTATTTCAGTGTAATGTATGTATTTTCGGGTGTCTCTCTATATAACCCTATTTTAAATAAAGTTGAGTAAACTTTGATCGTGGCTAGCTTCCTACCGTATACGACATTCGAAATAACTGTGTGTATAAATTACATGAGTGAGTAGCTTATGTATACATTCCTACGAAGGCAATGGGGTGGGGTACTCTAAACTTTCTTTCTGATTCTCTTCCTTTTCTGCATAGCATACAAAAATCACGATGGAAAATACACAATCCACTTTCAGTAACTAAAATACATTTCTAACATCCCAGTGCACCATAGAATGGAAATTTTGTACATTTATTCTTAAATAGATAAACTGAATTAACTGCAACACAAAACATGTTTACTTGTATACAATAAATTGCAATAAAATCCTTTATACTTATAGGAAGAAAGACAATTTGAAAAACATCCATCAAACACAAAAACATGTTTACTTAAACAAATTGCAATAAAAAATCGCGAGTAATAAAATATATAAGAAGAAAGGCAATTTGAAAAACATTCATCAACTTTCAATGTCAATTTTCCATAAGAATATTTATGTCAGGGTCAATTCAGTTCAGATTTGTATTCTATATTACACCCTTCAATAATCACATTCAATTTTTGAGGTTACATCCGTATTAAAGCTTCATTGACGAAAATAGTGGCAAAACGTTTCCTACTTTAATGCACTATATGAATAGAATTAATAGGAGAGAATATTATATAGATCAAAGCCACACTTACCCTTTGGACACGTTCTTTACAGCTTTCCGATCGACCCACTGCATTGGAAGACCTCCGGGGCTCTTGATGACAACTAAACATCAAAAGAAACCATATATAAGTATAAAGATCAAATATTAATCCATATATCTCTTGTACTACATTGAATGTACACATAAAATCACAATATATCCGACAAACAGGTACATTTACAATATAAATGTGTATAAATATAAAAAGTACAATAGCACAATAGGTGGTTTCCTTCTGGTTGTTTCTTTCCACTCGGTTGCACTCATTAAAAGCGTAAGCTACAAGTAAGTGCATCTTTACATTGCATAACAATAATAATATTACTTTACCAACAGAGTATTAACCTTGAAGTTTCATTTTCCATGAAACTCTCGCTTTGAAAAGACGACAAGTTGGATATTATTATTTAGAGCAAGGTAAATTACAACCAAATATACAAGATATAATATATTTTGCCTTGTTTACAAACGCAAACAAATATTATGTAAACTTTTTTACGGTATATGCTTTTAGTAAAGCAAAGCAAAGCATCGTGTCGTAGTTCCTGTTTTACATAACAATTACATTAGTAGTACCAGTGCAGAATGCACTTATTACTTTCACAAAGCTCACACTCATAAGGTGGAAATAAATAATAAACGCGATAAGAGTTCAGTAGCTTGGGCTTTATCATCTCTGGAGCTTGAAGAGATAAATAATTGTCATATCTGCAGCTATACACTTACATATGAATATTTTCTATCTCTTTAAATATTTTGGTAGCTCGTGCAAGTAAATGCAAGTGTGGGTGAGCCAAGAAAACGCAGACAATGACATCATAATCCATTTATATTTATCTAGCATCGAGATGCCTACAAAATGCTGCATTATCCTGACTAGGGCATGGCACGTGGACATATTCAACTGAATATAAATGCATTCTTCCGATAAACAAACACAAATAAAAGAAATTTACACCCGAGATTATAACATCATCTTCAAAAGACACAACGGACCAAATCAAGGGTACATTTACAAAAATTACACATAAACTAGGGAGTTTTACCCCGACGTATCTGCAAGCTTCTTTTTAGAAACAATTGAAATTATTATTAGAATTATTTGCAACAGACATTTTAACAATTCTACCAAAGTGTGTAAACTGTACATTTGGACTTACTCAGTTTACACACTTTGAATTCTACACAAGTTATATAAAAGGGTGTATTTTCCATATTTGCGTGTGAGGATACAACACAAGTGAGCTAGAAACAAACAATGGAAGATTTTCATTAGAATTCCCAACCTATTATACATGGCACAGACTAAACCATACCGCTCGCAGGTAGCATGATGTTTACAAATGATGCTTTCGTTGCGAATTAGTTCGCCACTTGGTCCTACATACGATCTCCACATTCTCTACCCGTTCTCTCCGGATATGTCCTCCCGTATATGTATACTATTTACTATATAGTACTGTTTTTTACGGATGTGTCCTTCAGTATTGAAGATATTTTGCTGGATCGTCAACTGAATTCAAGCCAAGTTATGTAATGTTGTAGAAGACCACAAGCATGAAATTGAAACAGATGTTTGTAACGAGGAAATCATAAGGTCAGATACAAATGCATCGTAAATCATAGCAAAAGATGATGCTATGTGATTCTGATCTACTATACTAAAATAGTCAAACTCTTTTTAAAATATCCGTCAAAACCGCATTGGGAAAGAAAACTGAAGTGTAAAAAGCTGCACTGGACACGTTGAACTTGTTCACGTTGAGGAGGAATTTCACTTTTAGGCACAGAACTTGTGTGAAACTACTTGGAATGATTAATAACTTGACATGCAACAGCATGCTTTTAGTTTTTTCACAAAAGAGACAAGTTTTAGTAGTCAAAAGTCTGTTTTGACGAGAATTTAGAAGAAGATGGGACCTTTTCTTTGGTAAAGTGATTTACTAATATTCACATCCCATTTAGTAGTTTCTCTGGCTTAGAAGATTGTTAGAGAGCGTGTGAAGGTTAAAGTTAAAACTTTCTTTTCAGCTCTGCAGTGTAGTATTGTTATATAACAGAAAAATTAACAATGTGAAAGTATAACTGGCAAAATAGTACGCTCTCTTCTTCTTTCAATTCCGTTTCGTGTGTCCGTCGTTGCTTTCTCGAATAGAAGAGTGTTCTATCCAGAGCCTCTGGAAGTGCTATGAACCACAAGTTGGAGAAGCTGCAACGAGAACGACGACGACGACGGAAATTGCCAAGAAAGTTAAAGACCGAGAAAAGTGAGAAACAGAAATATTCACAATCCTCTTGGCATGTTCCACTTTTCGTGATTGTATTGTCAAGCCGAAGTGGAGGAATCCTTTGTGTAAATTCCAACTGTAAGAGAAGTCGAAGAAACTTTCCACGACGACTTGTAGAGTTGGCAAGGAAGTAATAAGCAAACACATGCATGACACGAATGAAAACACGAAAAAGACCCAAGACTGCTATATGTAGTACAAGTATTAATATTGCTATATTCACAAAATACACAAATGAATTTTTTCGTCTCAGATCCCATTATCCCTCTGGAAAAGTTTCTCCGTTTACTTTATAATATTACACAAGAACACTCTAATGGTATCTATAGGTATGTATATACACTAGTACAATAAGATGACGACAATCCTGGAGAAAAAGTGATTTTGCAAATATACGAATAATAATCCACTCTGAATCTCACAGCCGTCATTGTACACATTATGGAACTAAAAAAAAGGACTGTTTTCAACGTTTCAGACAAAACCAATCCATTTCACTGTATTTGCAATTCTGAGAAGTACAACTGTGTGAATTGCAGTGTCCCACAACAAAATCAACACTTCAACAACAATACTGAGTATTTTTCGTGGTTGAAATAATTACACACGAAGATATGTAACTGTATAGGTATTGTTGGAATGCTTTGGTGTGTGCAAGCTTCACTAAGATGTTTTGATTTGTCAATCACAGTCGAAATTTTCTATGTTGCGTCTATTGTTTCGTAGTTTTGCACATGTGCCGATGAGAGTGTTGGTTCACGAACGAAAACACAATGCAGTGGCAAAACACACACTCACACACATACTAAAACACAAAAGGCAATGATTTTTCCATTCCTAGGATTACTATTGGTGCCCCATGCCCCATTGACACAAACCAAAAACAAGGAAAACTTTTGCCATTTCTCCAACTGAAAAAATACCTACCACTGCGTTGTAAGTACAAGTATAAAATACAAAGATGTGACAACCCATAGACACTTCCAGCAATTCTGTCACCCAAAACCATAATATTCTTTCATATCTCTAACCATACTCGGCAGCAAAGACCAAGTTCTCCACGTATAGAATTTCTTGAGGTGTACATTTTTATACACACAAAACAAGACAGTAGTAGCATTGACAATGATGATATTTCCAGTAAAGTGGAGCTCCAAAAAGAACTTTTATGTCATACTTAGCTACTTATTAATATTGCATGACATACCTATACACGTAATAATGCAACGACAAAAAAACCAAATACCAACAACGATTTCCAATTTAGCAAATAAGAAACAAGGAAAAGTCACACTAACTAATAATGAATGTGACAATGTCTGCAATAATATACAGAACATTAATATAAAACACATCATGTACACGTACGTATACATAAACCGAACCAAGGAGAAAATCCACTCTCAGACTCATATACTGCATTGACAGGAAGGAACCAAAACCATTACATTGAACCAAATGTATTCCTACTACTTACAATCAGAATGAAAAAGGCTTATACAGTACTTATATTCCTAGACGATAATAAATTACTAATGTGTGTAATGTATATGAAGAGATACTAAAAAGTAGGCTTGATTGTGTATACCATAATCATGTTATGCTTCTATATACATACATAAAAATACACAATCTTCACACCACTACCATATAACAAGAGCAATAGTAAATATAGCACGTCCATTTCATGTTACGATTTATAAAGTATGACTGCAACTGTTAATAAATATTATTATGCGTCCTATAGTTATATAGACAGTCAATGGCACAACATGAAATCCATAAACATTCCTATTGTTTCTTCATTTCTGCAGTGTACATATAGTACATAGTATACAGGATGACCTACATGATATGTGAGTCGGATTGCTCCGTAGAGATAGCAATTCATGTGACATGATAATATATTTTATGGTAATGAATTACAATTTGTTGTTATTATTACTGCTACTACTTTATAACAACAAACCTATTCTTTGCTTGTCCATATACACATAGCGTTTATTTATACGCAGATCCTATAAGTATACAGTATTCCATTCATGTTATGCATCTTCATTCAGTTTTAGAGGACCGACTAAAATTTGAGTAGGCGTTTTGTTATGTAATGATTCTATTTATGGTACAATACAAATGCTATGCATATAATTCATGTCCATGTGTATGAAATGAAAAACAATGTGGTCAGAATGGTCACATGGTTGTAAATTTTAATGATCCTCAGTCTATATTACAGCTATTATGCTCAGATATTTATTTTCATCGCCTGTCATTCCCGGTATATCGCTTTCATGGAAATGTAGCTCACATAATCCACATCATCCACAATGCGCGTCGCATTATCTAACATTATAATGCAATTGACATAATATTATATACGCAGACTTGTTAGTTGGTTGTTGGCTACTCTAGCTGTCACTGTACTATGATCTTGAAATAATTTGTCAACACAATAACAAATCATAATACAGCAAGGAAGGAAATCCCATTTATAGCTAATAAAAACATCGACTTTTTGTATATAGGGCATAGAGGAACTACTTACTTTACGCACTGATGCCAAATCCATTCGCAATATCACAACAAGAATTAAACCTTAAGCAAAGTCAGTTAATTTTATTCCTTTCGCTACTGTGATTACAATTATTATTCAGCAATGAAATAAATGATTTTCGTTCTTAATGTTTTCATTTCCAACCGTATGGTATAATATGGAATTCAAAAATTTTGTCAATTCTAAAAACACTATTTAGGTTTAATGGTTATTTCATCTCTCTTGTTTAGAAATTCAGAAATGCGTTGTGTATTTATATTATTAGTGTGGCTTTGGTTCAGCTATTTCCTGCAAAGGATATGATATGATGATAAGCCTGACATGAAACATTATACAGATATTATTGTCCGTGCAATTGATACTACATGTATGACGTAAATTCACCTATATGATTCATAATCCTCAAAATGAATTTGCGTATGTATTAATCAATAATATGTCTTTTTCTATAACAATAGCAATGCAATATGTACGTGACGATAAACTTAAAACTATTTTCATTATTAATGACCTAACACATGTACGTATAGTCCTACGCAAACAGTAGTGCCCTGGATTTTAATAAACTCACTCATACTTTTATTTTTAATCACTGCAGTTACATATATCTACTTCATGTCTGCACGTAACAAAGTATTGAGTCCAAAATCATTTTAAAATATTCTTTAGTTTATAAACGCTGAGTATATAATTACATGCAATTACGTAACGTGGTGGAATGTACATGTAACTGGAGCCATTTTTGTCTTGTACCGAATGAAAAGCCGATAAACTACTATACCATATGCATTGATAGAACAAAAAGCTACTAAAAAAGTTGACAGACAGGGATCCGATAGGACATGACACAATACAATCTGAATGTCTGTATCTGTAATCCAGAGGAATCCGACTTCAAAAACAATCGAGGTATACAAATATATAATATAGCAGGTATATACCTACAATAATACAATCCCTCCAAACACACACACACACATCCACACACATAATATACGCAATGCAATGTGAAAAGAGATAAACACTAAACAAAGCAGACAACGTGGCTACACAACACGACTCTGGCTTTTAGTAATGCATTGCAATGTTGTTATGTTAGTGACTGGAAGAAATATACAGAATACATTACGACTACTACAACGAGAGAGAGAGAATCTACAGACGCAGACGACGATGCGATGATGATCGGTTGATGTGTTATGCAAATGAGTCTTGCTAAGCAAGCGTGAGCTTGAAACAGGTTTTAATAAGGTTCCTTCATCTTGTCACTGACAGAGTCCATTCTGCAGAGAGATAAATGACAATGACACGTCTGGCCTTGCCTTATTCCTTTGAATTCTTCCCTATGCTCTATCAGTATACAGATTAGAACTATAATTTTATCCATACTGAAAATCCTACTGTGTGTATATGCGTAGACAATGAAATTTTATATCCATGCGTGAGATATAACACATAATGCTTTCATCGTCATCTTCTTCTATAGGAACAACTCTCTGTGGATTTTAAAGTCAAACCCCCCACAAGTCGTCATAAAAATCAAAAGTGATTTTTCCCATTGGAAGATGATAAGTGTTCCTCAGCGACAATTAGAGGTCATCAAAGAACTACTAATATGTAATGGATCTCTTGCTTTACAAACCTTATGTCATCATCATCCGGAATCTATACAACCTAACTCATTAGGCATGTTAGTTCTATGTAAATTAAATTTCCTACTTTGTAGTACGTATCATACTACAGATATTAAAAAGTTTATGTATTCGACTAATGCAGGAAAGTGCAATTTCCTAACGTGTCCATGCATACACCGGTGTGTTTGAAAAAACAGGTATTACTACTACAGTAGTGTCATTGTGAAAAACATGGTCGTGACGGGTATAATATGCTGAAGAATGCATTAAATAATTTATAATTGCTATTTAATCGATAGTTAAAAATTCTAATCTCTTTTATACGCAGTCACACAGCACATAAAAGTGTAATGAAACTCAATTGCTAGGTATTTGTTATGAATTTTAGCAATTTATAGTTACTAAGTTTATAATTGCATTTGCAGATATGGCAGTAATTAATTTTTATCACCTCGACTTTCACCTTACGGCACGTTTTATTGTTAGTACCTACTTGAAAAGCGACCAAGAGCCTGTTCAAACATTTCATGGTGCAAATGCAAAGGTGAATGACAAAATAATCTGAGAATCTCTGCATTATTTTGCCTTGTACAATCGTAACATCAACATTACATCATGCCGTATAGCAGTATCATTAATTGCAGTAAGTTTCTTATTACAAGCAATTGCAGTGAATGAACGTGTAGTATAACTATACATGCTCATTATTAAGATCACGCAAGAAGAAACATAATCTGTATAATCTTCATAAACGTTTACGCATACTAAGTACATAATACATGTACAAATTTGCATAAAATCTACACAATGTGTATAATGGTTAAGCATTAAGCAGCATGTGTTGTATATAGTACAGTCATTACCATCGAAAATCTACACGTTGGATGATATGTGATTTATAATGTGTACAATTAGAATAAAAATGATTGCGTATGTACAATAGAATTAGGAAGAATTAAAGGAGAAAAATGTTTAGAGTTTCTTACTGATCGACATCTTCATCTTCATAAGTGAATCCATCGTTAGCCAGGCGCTCTTCACTCAGAGTATCAGGTCTTCGATCATTCTTTAGATTACTGGAGCTACTTCCACTATTTGCAAGAGGTCTATCACCTATTCAAATTGGCAAAACAAACAAAAAACTTGCATTATTAACTTATTCCTTTCAATCCTGGTGGTATAGTAGCCGTGTGGTGCGGTGCGCGTCATTAGCCATTATTTTATTCCATCTCATCTCGGACTTGTATATACCTCTGTGTAGTATACGCAGATTTTCGCCGTTTTGTTGCCTATATAAAAACCAGCCTTTATGACTTCTCTTTCATCTGTACGGTTCTAACAGATGACTTACACACCTGCAACACGCAGCTTCAGTCAAAATATTCCCAGTGCAAAAACAGAAGAAACAACGGGAAAAACAATGGTTCGTTGCCTTCTTCTCACTTCGACTTGACTTACATTATTACCTTGTCTGGGTTTTTGCACAGTTTTCCTTTCTTTATATCCTGGCACAGCCACTCTGAATTTTACTTTCATTCAATCCTAACACGTATAGTATAAAACTAACAATATATTAAATGCAAATGAATTCACATCTTTTACAATGGTAAATTGCATGAATTCCATTGATACATAAATAAATTCGCATTGCAGATATCTGCTATATTCATGCATTCATGCATGCACCTTCAAAAACAACAATAAAAACTTCATACGTCGACTCTCGACTATATTACACACAAACAACGCTACTTCGACTACATACTGCTTCTTCCATAGTAGTAAGCTACAAAATCTAATTCAATTCCCTTCAATCAGCTTTCAAATTCAGTTCTCGTTCTTTCCCAAATAGGTATGTATATAACATTCAGAAGAAAACATATATACATATTAGGATTATACCAATACCCATACTATATAAAAATGTTCATGATTTTATATTCTCTTTATATTATGTACACTTTGCTTTTATATACTTAGTTACAGAGCTTGACTGAATTGAACCTCATCATCATTCCTCATTTCCCTCCATTCATCTCTTCGCATTATGTAAATTCAGCATCATCAAACGCGTCTTCTGCTCCTATAATGCACAACACGAAGGAAATTGAGTCTGTGAGACTCCCTAAAAATACTGCTTTGTACATTACCCTCTTTATATTATGCAACCTACGCTGTGTAATGAATACTCCCGTCCTATATATTTTATATTACATTAAAGCTCAGAAAGAGCCCGACACTAAACATTAAACGGGAACTTATCTCTCCCTACACATCTAAAAAACCTCTACAAGATACAAAACTATATAACCACGCACCGCACTTTTCTATTGCTACAAACGTCAAACAAATTTACAAAGAAATGTTTTGACGAGTCAAGCGTTCTTCTGAGGTATTTAGTATTTTTTAGCAGGAGAAATACTACTCATTATTATAAAACAAGTCAAATACCATCTACGATGCATGTCATACTTTTACATAGAATGTAGCATTCACCTGAGAGAGAGAATTCGAATTCAAGTGCGGTGTCAATCAGCCCTGAACAAGTTTAATCAAATCCAAACTATGGATGAACTACTCTCCTTATCTCTTTCTCATTCCCTATAATAACATGATCGTCTATTTCAAGCCAACAGGATTTACCAAAGAAACTGCTAATTTAATTCCACTAAAGCACGCAAAGAGAACAATGAACCTTTTCTAAACACCCTCATCATGTGTTTATATACCTACCCTCATACAAAGAAAACAAATTTACTGCTACTAGTAGAAAAATATACAAGTAGTACACGTACTATAGGTATATTTGAGAATTCTTTTGCAAGGTAGTATAGTAATTACTAAAGTACTAATACTGCCAAAATGCAATTAATATTAACAGAAGAGTTTTATACAAGGGAAGAAACGTTTGGAAAAGTTTGATCCACCGCGACCTGTTTTCTTCAAAGTGTTTCGGCTGTATTTGTAGAGACAGTTATTCATTTAGCTATAATGTAAGTTAAAAAGAAAGCAGCAGGAGAGAAGAGTTTATAGGTATTCTTATTTCCTATTGTGTTCAAAGACAAGGACAACTAACTACACTCTCTCGTTGTAAAAGCATCAGTGGCAAAAGAACCACCTTTTATATCGAATTAGGATTGTTGGAGTAATATCCGACTACTATCAACTTTTAACCAACAGACAAAAAGATGAGCATCTGCGAACAGTAATTAGCCAGGGAGATGCAATAATGAAGACTAGGAAAATTCTCTTTTTCTCCAAGCAACCGCCTTGATGTATTTATTACCATCATTATAATCCAATCCAACCTGTATATTACAAACAGACCTTATAAGAGAATATACATACACTACATTTCTCATCAATTTCCCCATTGCATGCATTTAGCAAGTAAATTATTTTCCTTTGTGTATTTTCCTGCAGTTTCTCAACACCTTCCCTTTTCCTTTTTGCACACAGATACTCCGCACTGCAACATATCATGTCAATTTCATAATTTCATTTACTTACTTTACCATTACATTACATTACACTACTTTATACAGCTCTTGCCCGTATAAATACTATTATTATGTTTTACTTCCGATTTTTACCAGCGTATAGTGTATTATTGAGCAGAGCCGTATATATATTCTTTCTTTTTGTGTGTATTTGTAGTATCTCGGATGCAAAATAAGTATGGCAAGTCAACGACCCGATACTTTCCTAGCGAATCTACTACAGTTTTGCTTTGTATGCAAATTTTGAGTGTTGAGAGTACCATTACCATTTCTACAGCCAGTCACTACCAGTTTCCATACAACATGATCATCGTCACATACAAACACCCCAGATCCAGACTTTGACTTGGAAATGCATAGTACTGTAAGTAAAGTACCAGGTAGGTGTGTATACATGAGAAAAACATAAAACGAGTAAAAGTTGATGCTGACGATGATGATACATGGTACTCTGGATTTATGTGGGGAAACAAGTACGATGATTTATCTATAGATTTATATATACACCACATATATTATGCACACACGGTCAATACTTACATAAAACTGTATTACGTATAGTATATAGCTATATAGAGTTGGAAAAAAACAGGTAGAATTGCTATAAGAGCCGTACCTCAATTCAGACTTTGTGTATAAAATATACAGGAGCAAATAATGGCTAACGAGTTCATAACAACCTTTTAATGATATTATTAGCTGTATAATGCAATCTAATGTAGAGTGATGCGTAAAACAGTAGTGGAAGTATATAATAGCCAGGATTGATTGAGTGCATTTACTTTTCTACTCGTGTCGGCCTATATAACAAACTCACAAAGTAATTCTGATTTTTCTAAGCTATAGATTTCATCGACACTCCCTTTAAGTAGTTTGCTCTGGTAAATACATACAGACTAGACCAGAGAAATCTATTATTACTTAAATAATTTTATATTAAGGTAGTAGTATTGGATAATAGTTTGAACTATGTATATATAGAGACTCTTACACAAGATACTTGAAAGTGCTTGAAAAAATTAAATTATCTGAAAGAGCAAAGGAGGGAACTGCAGCTAAAAACCACTTGATACTATACTGCAGTAGTTGAGTTAACCAGTAGTCTAGTATTTTTACATTGTAAATTATTATCACATAAAATCCGTTCGTTTAAAAGGTGGAAGGAGCCACAGAACTGCCTGTACATTTCCAATTAGCTTTCTACCACTTAAAACATCTAACAAACTAAAGATCGAAGAGATATATGTACATATATCTATAGAGAGAGAAACACCCAAACGATTTTTTGATTTTACAGGCATTGTATGGCTCTTTTCGTAGTTTCCGAACGAACTCTTTTAGTATTGACATTAAAAGTCTAGGCTACTTTGATAATGTTAAAGTATTGCATTGGTCTGGTTGTACTTTCCTCTTTCTTTCTTTGGCTTGAACTCCATCTTCCTTCAACAGAACTGCTTCTGTGCTACCAAATCACAGACTTTACCATTTTATCTACACGTGCACACTTTCTGAATACTCTCTCTCCCCGACCGAATTGTGTAGACTTATGTTAGCTATTCTGTGTTGTGTACGGGTATTCCTTTGCTTTTAAATAATTTATTTCGAACTTCTTCCTGGTATTGGTAGGTTCTGAAACAAAAGTCTAAACCAACATTGGAAACTGATCCATTTATTTTTTTCGGAACACCGCCTTTGAATCCATCTTCAAGGTTTTCCTAATTAACTGTCTATTAAGACGAAAGTGGCTTCACTCCTGCGGAGGAGGAGGTTGAAAACTGCATCAATTATTATCAATGAAAATCTCACAATAACACAACAAACTCGAATGAAGAAGTTTTCGTATGAAACTTGAGGGGAATAATCTACTGAAGATTCCACAATCAACAACAACCGGAGGAGGTTATATTATCTGAAGAAAATTAGCTTGATATTTACACTGTTCTTTGATTTCACTGATGCTACCGATGCGGTTGCGTTTATTTTCGTAATTATTGGACAAATTGAGAAGATTTAGAAATATGGAGTCTAAAATAACTGTGAATGCGTACCTTTCATTCTTCTCCAATGGAATACCTTATAACAAAGGAACTGCTGTTTGGTTATATGGTGTAAATTCATCAAAACCTATTTACTTATGCTTTAATTAGTACGGACAACCAACAGAAATCGACTGAATCTTATATACGAATGCCAACGGGTATTTTTCAAATCAAAGGGAATTAAGTGTAATAAATTAGTTGAGACAAGGCCACCCACATCCCACATACAGATATATTGAACAGAATGAAATGAAAACCAGCCACTCATGAATAATAAATGATTCTCTGGAGAAACAAATGCAATCGATCCAAGTTCACATTCGTGCCAAATGCATTCGTTGTATGTAAGAAACATGAACATACATAAGTACATTTACTCAACTAGTAGTAACCCCGTACACTATGTACAAAAAGATAAATATACCTATTATGTAATAAATCCTACCTATGTATATATAGTATAGTGGCATTATTGGTATCTTTAAAACAAGATGCAATTATAATCTTGGCCTTTAGTACATAAGTGAATTCATAAGATGGGAGAGGAGAAGTTGGCGAGAAACTCCTATACCTAACACATTAAAGCAAATAATAACTCGACAGAAATGTGAGTGAACATTCTGGTTTTATTTTATTGCCTTGACTTTGTCGACTACATGAGAAATGTCAACACTTTACAAACTTCGCCTTCTACACAAGACTTACTGCGACCCTCGTGTATAATATTCTCTATATTCTCAAAGCCGCTATTATGTGCTGTGTATCTCATGACTTACCTCCCTGAACACTACAAGTACTCACAGAGCATATTAAAATTTATTAGTACAAGTATATCAGAAGACTCAGCGTGTTTACTCATTACTACTGCTCCTGCCTCTGAATGCAATTCAATCTTCACAATGTAATCTTACACACATAAATATATCTTTCAGCATTTTTTCACTCTACATTAAATTGAACTGTGGCAAACCTAGTAGTAGTAGTATAGTGCCTATAATCATCTCTGTGTTTTCTTAGTTATTATACAACAAACTGGAAAAATTCATTGTATGTTTAGAAATTTTATATGCACGTAGTAAATACTTATATAGTATTGCGTGTTTGTTTGCATTATCATCCTTGAGACATAAATCATATTAGAATGACTGTGTGACTATTTAGAGTTATCTGGAATTTACTAGCTTTGGTACGACGTTAATTTACTCAAGTTGATCTCAACTTGACCCCATGATGTGTACGTGTGATGTTTTACCCTGGAATTACATTTGTAAAATAACAAATCAGATTTTTACCACACTACCAACACTGTGAAATTTTACGTCGGCAAAACAAACCTCACACGATGCTGCTGATATTTTCGATACCTTTCAAATGTGAGATATATGATATGGTAGTTTTTAACACAAAGGGCAACACTGTGTAAATCCTGCTAATAATGTTATCAGGGATTCCATAATTATTATTTATTTGACAGTTATTTTATGACTTGATGATTACAAGAAGAGATAATTTAGCTTGCCAAGTAGAAACATGGAGACACGGTGTATACCAATACATGAAATCACTCAAAATGATGTAACACCACATAATTTACACCAGAATACCTACCATAGACATTGACCTCATCGAAAATGTCTGACTAAGCACATTCTATTTAGTAGTTAGGAATTAGGAGTATAAAGTTTCATATCAAAATCTGTTATAGAGGAATGTAGGAATAATAACAGTAAATGTCAAAAAACGTTTGCAAGTTTGAAACAAATGACATTTTACACTTAATTTGATTAAAGAATGTGCGAGACGCAAGAAATGTCCTGTAAAATGTCAAGGGAGCAAAAATCAACCCTGAAGGTAATACCTTGTAAAATAAGAAGAATGTTCAGAATAAATAAACTAGACATGAGAATTCAACAGATTTCCGTGAAATCTGTTAGAATAGATGAACATTGTACTTTGGATTTCACAATAGTGAGTTGTGAGTGTCTGCCGTCAACGTCAAAGTAAACGAAAGGTAAAATGTTGCTCTTTACTTCCATATAACCCACAAAGTGAATCGAAAAAGAAGATCACCGTAAAACATTGTACTTGAGGTACAAAGTATGCTGGGAGTGAGGAGTAGGCTAAGTAGGCACTCGAGGACATTCTTCCTTGTTCGGGGAGCTTAAAAGAATATTATGGACAAGGCTCTTAGAATAATATTATAATAGCTTTATATAGCTCTACGGCTAAGTGAATTTTTACAACCGTCATCTCTAACGCATCTCCTTGAACACCCAAATTGCCGCAAAAGAGCCCACCTACCTTACAATCTTTGAAAAGATGAAGTGACTCCCTATTACGTAAGTGTCCGTACCAGCTTCTTTTACAAAGAATCAGGACTAGTCTCCTGCAGCTATATACAAGTCACTGTTGATGTAATACAAAGGTATCTCTATACACGATTATAAAGGCAGAGTAATAAAAATGCACTGATATAATATGTGTACTCTCTGAAACAACCATCATCCATCACATCGCTCATACATTGTCTTCCTGTAACTCTTTCTTTTCGTTTTCTCTGAGATATTATCTCACATAAATAACATTACATATATTTTCTGCAATATACAGATACAAAATTGTAAAAAACAGCAGAATGGTAGTGTATTTATAAAACTTAACACTACATTCTGACAGAATCCCACATAGAAATGGAAAGATGATTGTTGATTTGATATTAAGGACCATAAACAGAATCAGAAAATTATAGCCTTGAAATGTAATAAGTAATAAAATCACGTAATACCTAAACTGGCAATCTGATTAAAACAATAAGGTTATTTATTCATTTATGTACAGAAATTATTTTAACGCGAATGAAACGCACATTTTTGACTAAAACTTATTGTATGTCTAGAGTTAGTTTTAGCAAATAAAAAATGTAAAACCGTAGGTAAAACTAAATTTACTAACTTGCCTTTTTAGGTTCTTAAAGTGTGGAAGATATACATAAATGATAAATTACTGTCTTACAAGGCAAAAAATCTAAACTACATAATGGTTGTACTACATAAAGTGCTTGAAATAACTCTTATGTATGTGACCTAAATACTCAATTCAATTATGTACGTGGAAAGCTGAGAAATGAATGGAATATTTATGTCAACTCGAGTGTATGGAAATCTTGTGTTTTGTCATACAAAGATGCTTAAACATGAATTTGACAAAATCTTCAAAGAATAGCTTTCAACGGAAAACGTGAAAAGGTAGCTATACTTTAAATCTGCATAGTGTAGTAAACGAAATTCTAAAAATGTCTATTTATTAATAATTAGGTGCACTGTCGGAAAGTGTGTGTGTTATAATAAGTATGGAAATGAACAAATATTACAATTTACATACAAGCAAATTCACATAAACTCTAACAACACTTCATTTCATTGTACTGAATACTAAATATCTTCACTATAATCCTTTCCACACTTTTTCATTTTTCTTTGTGTTAAAAAAATCTATTAGGCACTCATTAAAATTAAGACAATTTACTAAGTTAAGCTCATATCAAATTTTTTAGCTAGGGAAAATGTATTTAATAACATATGGTTTATATAGGTGCATAAATTTCTTGTTCCATAAACATAAAATTGCAAACAATGTCATCAAGTAGACTAAGTGCTTAATTCCCCCTTCAAAAAATAGCAAGTAAGGTAGGTCAAAATTTGTGAAACAGCAATTTCTCAGAACAATAATAATGTGAGTAATTTAAATATTTTGCAAAAATCACACAAAGAAACTCTTCGCACAAGATTTCCGTCGGTATGCATCTGCTGTGCCACAATGAGTGATGAGAGTTCTTGAGCATTTTGAATGGAGATCTTTATTTTTTGATTTGTTCGTTTGTTCGCTATAAAACGAATGGTCAATGACTTGAAAGATTTCAATACTATAATATAATACAATTCACACATTCCTCTTCTATGTGCAGAGATATATGCAAAGCATATATTCAATTCATAAAGACAAGGTTAGACTTGCCAAGGCATGACGGACACTACTCCGACTCGGATGATGATGACTTTAAAACGACGGCACTTACAGAACATTCCATTCTGCTCTACAGATTTTTATTGCATTCACGCAACGCAATGACATAAATATTATATTATGCTGCATGTAAGTATTTATTACCACCTGTGGATGTTTAAGTATGAGAATATGACATAATACGGTTGACTAAATAACCTAAGCGAATGTACCTAGCTTGGCAAACCTAAATTTTCTATATCTACCCGCAAATGGTAGAAATACATCTCATGTATTATGAATGCTTCGTGAACCACCTCTCACAGTTTATTAAACTAAAGGAACGAGCATTCTTTCTTTAGGTGGTGGTATTTAGTGTTTCGTAGTTAAACGTTTTTCTTTGTATTTGATGTAATGTGTTATGCTGACTCTCCTTAAGATTCCCCTTCCATAGTGAACACACATCTCGACTTTGCTTTGAATCTGTGACTCACTTCAGCCAAAAATTCCCATAATCTACTAAACAATTTGGATTCTACTCAATTTACCAGATTTTCATCAAGAATTTCCCAAGCTTCAGACGAACAGACTGAACATGGACAAGTCTACACACACTTATCTTGATAAGAAATGTTTTTTACAATTCCCTAATAATATTACTCAGATTTTCAGACTGGGCTTGTGAATCAAGTCTCCACATGCTATTACGTCCCTTGTATACAACACATTTTTTACAAAGTACCTCCTGTGAAGCATAAATACTCATTGTTCTTCCTTGGAATGTAGAACTATGTTTATTGCTTACGGTATATATATACTCGGGTAGTATTTTCATTTACAAAACAAAGGAAGGGCATTCAAAGGTATTTCCGTTCCTGCAGATCCTGCATGACAAACCCTTCCAACATTCGATTCTCTGGAATTCATCTCAGCTATACATGACGTAAATATACCTTCATGTCGTCCAAACGTTTAGGTCATTCATAATACACTAATAGTTGTAATTCTTATTACTCCACATAATTTATTAGTATGTGACCAATGACATATTTTGAAGAAGAGTTCAACAAAGTTTTCATATAGAAATTCTTTATACCAGTCAAAAATATTTGGATATTATCTGAACATAAGTTGATAGATCATTTTAAGAGTACTAAAATCAATCAATTCATCACCCGGATACGCATAAATAAATAATATGCCCAACGGAAATTTTGAAATCCTTCAATAGTGGATGCGGAACCTTTCTTGAGAAACAATCTACCGCATACTTTTTAAATTCAGATATTAAAATTATGTAGTAAATCATTAATGTAGGTAAGCAATCCCCGCAAAATTTCACTGTAACTAAATAAAATCCCTGGGTAAATTAAAATTTAAATGAGACAGGAAGTACCTATAAAATGACTCATCTCTATTACTAGGTGAGTGTGGAAAAGCTAGAAGAAAGCTAATTCTAGTATAGGTATAATATAATTTTATGTATCAAAAATTTATTTATTTGTGCTAAAGGTAAAGATGTAGGATTTGGAATTGTATCCTCCATAATAAACCTGGCTATGTAGTACAATAATATACAAGTCTACAAAATATTTACACAGACATACCTTTAACATTTAAAGTATAGGCATACCAAAAGGTATTTGTAATTAACAAGTATTACATTTCCAAACATGATTTTTCCATCTGGTATAATGATGAAGTTTAAAAGAACTACAAGCGTTCTACAAATGAAGGAGCAGAGAAAAGATAAGATTGTATCTTGTACAAGACAGATCGTAATCTGTGCTTGTACAAAAAATATTTTTGGCTGTCGTTTTACAGCAAGTTAATTTGATCTGCCGTTGAACCCTATAATCCTACCGGTGCTACAGGAGCAGCAAGAGCGAAATGATTTTACCAACACACAGAGCATTACTACTACTAATGCTTATGAAAGAAAGAAAGACTTTAGCTAATTCCCAGTCACAGAACAGAACTACTTTAAGCCTTTAAGACTTTCTCACATACCTTGCAACAACATACACATAAAATAACATAACGCACCCAGTTTCTTGCCATTACATATTACAAGTACATACAAATACAAAAACTGAATACACTATAACCAAACTACTAACACTAACAAACTGCGAGTGAAACAAATTGCTGCTGACGTGCATTAGAAAACGCAGGGGTCCGGATTGACAACAAACTTATGGTATTAACTATATATACAACAACACACGGTCACAAACAATAATTACGTCTATGTTTCTTCCTTATGAACAGAAATACCCTTCACACACATAATTTTATTTCATTTCACCCAACACAGTTAATGTATTAGTAAAAATAGCGTAGAAATTCAAACTAAACCTTGTAGTACGCCCCATAAGTACTAGCCATCAAAATGACAGGAAGAACTGTTGAGGAAATTATTGTAGCAGTAGGTTAAACTGATTGAGCCATGCATTTACCTTTACCCTTGATATATTTTTGACCCCTGACATTATACGTCAATCTCTTGCATTTCTTCAGCCTCTATATCTTCCTAAGTATCTCCCTGTGTTTTTACATTGTAAACTTTCCCATGTTTTATCGTGCACTATACTACTGGCACTAGCTAAAAGTTTTTCCCAAGTTCAGGTCAGGTTCATGTTCACGTTCATGGACAAAGTGCTAGTGATACCCATTCCCATTCCAGAAATAGCAATCTCCATAATTCCTCTAATGCTTTAATGTTGTTGGGATATGCTCTTGTCATTAAGATTCCATCTACCTACTTTAAGAGTCAAAGGCCAACTCACATTTGCATTTACATTACCTCTCATCACTTTTAAACCAACTCTCTCCTTTCTACTTACCTAACCGAAAAACTATCAGCGTGCCATGCCATACCACAATATTCCTATCAGGACCAACATCAACTCAAATCCTTTATACTAAAACTTTATAGCTACATTTAAAATAAGAAACTATTTCTGGAAGCCACTCAAACTCGCAGTTTCCCCACACAAGAGACGTATCTCCCTCAATGTTTCAATGTGCAAAAAAAGTAAGAGATTCATTTTAGCACGCCTCTCTGTCTCCCGTGCTACAATTACCTATAAATTGCACATACACTCACAAAGTACATCAAACTTGCGTAATATCATACAATGTAAATATTATTTAATGATTATCCAAAAACTCTTTCCTCCATCCTTTCCTGGAATATAAAAATATTTATAAGTATGAGACATGCTATACCATTATGCATAAACTTCCTTTGTCAATATTAAGCCTTGTCACATTTACCAATCCATATAGCCTAAATACATACCCCAGACTTTCAGACGTCTATTAAATTACCTAACACACACAACGCTCTACGTAAAATACAAAGCATATAAGCAATAAACTGTAAGGAAGAAGTTTCTTAAACACACTACATATATTATCCTCAGGTATAGTTAATATTATAATTCAAATCATTTGGGATTGACTTTACTCGGAAAAATAAAACCTACTCAATCAGTTTGCAAAAAAAGTTCTCCTACTTACAAAAGAAGAGTTGAGTAAAGTAAGTAACCGCGAGTTGAGCTCAGCCGAAAAACAATTTGATAAGTTAAACTTGGTTTTGACTAGAGTATGGAAGATTAGCTTTATCTTTTCGCATGAACGCAACCAAAACTAACTTACCTATTGGCTACTACTACTACTACTTATCTACTAATACTATATACGCTAACATTCTACTACGAACAAATTCTGTATCTCTCATCTTCATCTTTAACCATTTATCTTTTTACTGCGAGCAGTCGATTCAACTCTTCCAGCAGCATTGCACAGAACTGACTGAACTTTTTCCACAGTCTGAGAGCAACTGACTTATAACAGTCGGCCTGAGAGAACAACGGAGAAAAATACACAGAAAAGCCTTTTTTCCTATACACTTTAAAATATATAACCCTGAAAATATACCTATACAGCCAATATATTAATCTAAATGCTTTTTTACATTTATAGAGAAGAAGAGAGAAGACTTGTATAAAAGTGGCCTTCTCTAAAAACTGAAGTTATTCTCGGGCAAAGCAAAATCTTCGTTTTTTATATTTGTACGTTTACATGGTATATATCTATATTATCTTTCTATCGCATCACTTTGTGTCTGTGTGTGTTGCAAATGTAGCATCTGATCAAAAACTAAAGTTTTGCTTCTTTTCGCTTAGTTACACACACACAAACATTACATCACATAGAGGATAAAGTCAAGCCGAGTTATCAAACTAATCCTTTCTTACATCCACTCCGACTCTTCTTCTCTAAAGCCACAGTATATGGTATAGGTATATATAGGGTCTAAAAATGTGTCTTTTCCTTTATCCGTTCAAACTACAGCGTAGAGTTCACTGCACACACGACAGAAAGCCAAAGTCAACTACAGACTTTGCCGCATCGTATCGCATCTCGCATCTAAGAGCTTTGCATCCTCCTTTTAGATTTTCTTGTCGTCATACACACACACAGAGCACGGATCACTTCATTTCCGTTCATCCGAATAAACTGACTATGTTTACACTATATACACACATATACGTATTAGTATTTTCAAAAGTATACATATATACATACCTAACCCTTACCTACCCAATAACTTACACTGTTAAAGCTACTTTTGATCCTGGGCAAGTTAATGCACAAGAAAACACACAGTAGAAAAATATATTCTTAAAACAAGTCAAGAACACTCCAGGTCTTTTTGTACGTTATATAGTAGTAGTAGCCGATCAAGTATGTGTTTGTGTTGTCGTAGTCTGCTGAGGATCATACATCATCTTGGATACATATTTACATACGAGGATCTAATATCAAATACATACAGTCCCTGTGTATATATAAGCATACTTAACGCTAATATAATGCATACAGGAAATTTCCAAGTGAGTATCAGAAGGACTTCTTCTTGGGAAGATCTAAGGAAAAATTATGATACTCAGAAACAGACCACTGTCGTGTATTACACTTTAGTTTACTATGACTTGGTTTACTGTTCTATATATTCTCTTTGCACGCTAAAAATACAAGAGAGCTACAAAATTTCAATGCTTGAAGCATCGTAGGTCCTTCTTGAGCAAAGAGATACTTTTAGGCATATCTATCCTACTTGCGGGTCGAGTACTATCTTTAAGATTACATCACAGCACGCTTGATGAAATCAGGAGAGGAAGAGACAGATCATTGCCCTATTCACCTTTCATTTCCTTTTTACGTGTTGTCTACAAGTGCCAGGTATGAAATACAGCCACTCCGTCTTCTTCATACTTATTAACATGTAAAAGGTACGGCATTCACATTTATTTGCTATACTTCTTCCTCGACTGGAATTATAAGCTAGGTTTTTTTACTCATCATCACATCACTCCACACAAAAACACTTTATACGGCAAATGGAACTGGAAATGTGGTGGTACTGCACCTTATTTAATATCACTGCGTTTACTTATAAGAATTCACATTCACAATCCAGACATTCCTTTTTTCGCCCATAGTGAGAGAACAAAGAGTGTGGGGATGAATCTACAAGACCAAGGCAATCTTCTTTGATACCTATACATGCTTTTAGATTTTAAGACTGCCTTATAATAATAGTAGGGTGTAATAATACTGAAAGCACAGTAACTAAAGGAAGTGAGAGTTGCACCTATACCTATACCTTGTATTTCTTCTATTTACACACTTCCATGCGTATAAAAGTGCACAAGTAAGTAGTTACACTTTCCGAACAAGTAAATTACACACACACGCACATTTTACCAGACACGAGACGGGATATACGCTCTACGCATCTGAAGCATACCCCAGGCAGGTATTATGAATTCGCATTAAATTTCGTCCTGGAAAAAGTAGTTGCACTGAACTGACATTCTTCCGTACAGACACAAAGGGCATATATAAGTACACACAATAGAAGATGCCTTACATCTGTATAGCTATATAGGTAAGTATAATAATATAATAGCATATAAGGGTATAGATATATAAAGGGATGCGTTCCCCAGACATTTCTCATCTACGAACAGAACTATCCTCATCTCATCTTAACTTTTACGCACCGAATTGAATCGAATATAAAATGAGCAGAAAGCACATGCCTTATTGCTCTTTCTTTGCTTACAGAGAATTGCATTTCATCCAAAAAAATATCTTTCTACACGACTTAATGCCTTTTCTCCCTGTCATTGCATTACATTGTATTTCTTCACCACTGTTCAAACTACACGCACTTCTCCTGCCTGATTACATTATAGAAATACAAGTTTATAGCGATAGTGCACATAATACTACTGCTATAAATGCATTACATACATACCTTACAATATACACACGCATTTTATGGTGGCAATGAAAAACTACAGTTTTTTCCTAATACTTTTTCTTAAAGTACGAGAAGCAGTAGTCTAAAGCTATAAGTTTTTCAATAGTGACATGCGTTTCTGCTTCAGAGACTCACACGGCATGTCTATGAGCAAAGCCAATCTAACCCTGGAACTTGACTTTCTTGGGTTTGCTCCCAATGCAATGCAATTTAATATCATTCGCCCGTATATCTTTTTATCTCTGAGTGCTCTTTCTGCTTCTTCCAATCTAAAATCTCTCTCTGTATTGCCGTGGCCTGCTCTCTCAATACGAATTCCTTTGTATTATTATGTTTTCTCTTAAGTGTGTGGCTTATAATGTTATTACTTATGTACATTCCATGCACTTGCACCAGAAAACCACTTCCAAGTTCACAACCAGTAACTTCTACAAGTCAACACCGATTCATTCCTTCACAGCTATTCAATATTCCTTTAACCGAAGTCAATAATACAATATTTACTAGCAGCAAACTTAACTCAAGCTGATCTTCATCCATGTAAGGATTATTTGATTAACCCTATAGGCATTGTGATTGTAGTGAACCACAAAATGTGTCGATGATCTTTCTAGCACCATGCAGGTTGGTTTGGTATGGTGGTAGCACTCAAATATGCAACAGACTAAATAAATAAAATACAAAAATCTTTCCTTCTAAATTAAATTCACAGTAATTTTTTTAGATAATTTACACTTCAATCTATTGCAAAGGTACATGAGCATATATTACGCAATCCCTCTCTGCTAAAGCAGTACATTAGTAGAAAATACGTTTAAATTCTTAGAATGTGTGTTCCAAGTTGGTCAATGCTAATAAGAAATCATGACTTTAATAAATGTACCTGCTGTGACTGAGTGTGTGATTTAATACACTTTGAAGCCCTAACACAGTGTAGATGAAATCAGCACACGTATATAACTTAAAGATACACCCTTCTCATTTAAGATACACCAACTGCTGATACTGCGACCAGTTAATAAAGTTGCGTAAAAATGCTGTGCCCTTAAAAATAATAATGATCAACAGACTTTTTGTGTATACGCATGTAAAGATGCCTGTAGATATGCAGCATGTATAAAATTATACATACGGAAAAGTACAAACCACAGGACTCACATGCCATATGCAAAACTACCACAGTTAAATACTACTAGAAGGGTTGTGTATTAAAATCATTTCCAGCTCAGCCGTTTCTTTCAGAATATTCCAAAGAAGTGATCAAATATAATAAGCTTGAATAATGTAATAACATTTCTCCCTTGTATGTATATTATGCATACAAAAAATTTAGCTTCGCATAGATAGAACCCTTATATTCATCTATAAGCTTAAAGAGTGTATTGAATTGAAACAACTTTACTGTACATAATAATAAGTAAATGCATTCACATCTTTGTGACTGAAGATGACACGACAATCAAACCACATCTTGTCATAAATGTCATATCTTTCTTCATAAAATAGAATACTGATGAAAGACATCAACTATATAAGAAATAAAATCAGGCTCGCTTGAGATGTCATGTTTTTATCTACACACACAAAAGCCTGACGAGAGAAACGAAAGAATGTTGGACTGTATATACACATTCTATTACCTCGATCATCCGCGATTCGAACAAAAAGCAGCAAAAACTTTTATCCATTTATTTTGTATGGAGGAATTCGAGTTGAAATGAAACTTAACCACAAACAGTGAGAGAACTCAAAGCAAATCAAGCCAAATTGTCAAATCTAATTTTCGACTGACGTATGATGTACGTTGTTCTTTGAAGGAAAATTATGAGTAATGAGTACCTCTGGGAGTACAGTACATGTGATGGTGCACACACAAACACCACCAACACCAACACCACCACCATCGCCATCATCATCAACACAAAATAACATTCATGACACATACTGCCTCATATGCAGCCTCCATGACTTCAGTGTGCTGTAAACTTTGTACAAATTATCTAACTACTATTAAAGGAGTCTGCAATTACGATAAACATATACAATTAGATATCAATAACTCATTGTTACCACTGCAGACATAATCTCTGTGCAAATGAGGAAAAGAAAACTTAAACTGAGGTTATATCACACAAAGTAGAATATTAACCCTTAACACAGCATATACTCATAGTGCATGATGCAGGTATTATTATCATTACTTTTGGACTACCAAGAAATAAAATTGCAATAATTTGTTATGAGCTGTTGTAAAGTAAGCATAGTAAGCAAAGGGGAAAACCTACACACAAAACACATCCACCACAACATATGAATGACATGTCGTGTTTTATACATACAAAAAATATCTAAGGCATTTATAACCAGAAAACTCTTTTTGTTCATGCTTTCATATTAGTTAGTAGAGCATTACTAAATTCCTTGCGTCACGTCAATTAAAAGACAAGTGTGAAGCTGTATAGGCACCCACAGCTCATTAAAGCACTCCCTTTCATCTCAAAACTTTCAATATGTCACTTAAGTAACTTCACTCATCACGCCATACCACATCAGCTTATTTTCTGCAAACTTCAGCACAAAACATGAATAAAATATGAACTACATTTCGTTTCTGTCCCAACTGAATAAAACATAACTTCATTTCTGTCTTGTAAGTGTACACATAGAGAGACACTGCAAGAATTGAAACTGTTGAACTGAAGAAACTTTTTCAAATATTAACATCCCATCCCATCTCTACTTCGTCAACACAGCATTACAAGTCGCCACACTGTCTCTACTAATACATTAATAAAATATATCCTCATCAAGTTTTTATCTCTATTATTTCTTAACTCAAACTCATACAGATAGGTTACAAATACCACCACTGACTTGAGCAAATACCCCAAAGTCTCAGTAATCTGTAAGTATAAGCTTCTGTATATGTTTTACTTAGAAACCTGTTATCTCTGAACGTAGCATGCCAGTCACAACTATCCTATGCATTCATGCATTTGCATTCTCAGACCAACCCCACATTAACTAACACAGAACATTAATACTACACATACCATTATCCAAGGTATAGTTGGCACATGGTAGTATAACCAACACTTACATATATTTATAGTATACCTATACTTAAATTTTAAAACTGTATTAGTTCAACCTACTATGTTCATATAGCATCAATACACTTCATATTACACAATCTGAGATTTTACTACTTAATTTTATATTTTATTATAATATACGCTTCCCTTTACATTACTATTTTCTGCATGTACTTCTGTAAACGTAGCAGTCTTTCCCAAATACCTTTTTTACCTTTATCCGTGTATTTCGCAATATACCTACAAGAAACGCAGGCTAACTGAACATAATGCAGAATACGTAAGTATGCTAGTAAATGAATAAATTAAATGAATCATGATTCACGCATTAGGATTTGTATACCTAGAAAGAATTCAGAGGTGGGTATTTCTTAAATGCATTTATGGTATTCAACGAAATAACGACCAACCCAAATCAACGTACATGACAAGACATTACAATTACCGCAGCAGCATCGTCATAACAGAATTTGCAAAATGTCTACAACATGCCCTGTCCGTCAAAACTCAAGCCACTCTAAAGACTACAGACACAACAATTGCACATACACTACAAGAGAAATATGCATTTAACATTACATAAGTACCATAATGTGTAGCAATATAGCTACACATATACACAATACAATAATGTAACGTATAAAAATACCTATAGGTTTAGGTAAACCAAAAATACCATTCTACCTACTTACTACAACATTACATGCACGAATTAAACATTTGCGTGTATGTATCTCACACAGAGAGATACTCGTACTACAATCAACACAATGCGAAACGCGGTAATTGTACAGAGTCTTCAACAATGGCAAATTGTTCTGATTTAAATTCAAACTCTCTCGTCATCATCATCATCATGGTCCCTACCATCACACAATTACCAGATCTAGATCATAAAGGAACATACTACTACTACTACCATAGTTATAAAATATTCGTAGTAGTAAAGATCTATATACCTATACACAATAATATAGCTCTAGTAGTAGTAAGTACATATTCTGGTTAAAAAATGTTCCTTTACCTTGCTTCAGAAAGATAACCTACTCTGTGTGCATACTGATTAAATACAAGACAGTGTTATAGTGTTGTACTAAAAATGTTCGTGATTCAACTAGTCAAGTGAAGCATGGCCAGATAAGGCAACTGCTAAAAGAGAGCCGTCGCCGAATCGTCTACTCATCGTATATTGCATTGCACTAGTTTCCTTTTGCACAAAGAAAAGAAGTGAGAGAAGGACAGGAGCACACACAGAGCGAGAGAATCTCAGATAATGATCTGGTCTGCTCTATATATAAAATGTAGTGTGTCTTCTGAAGTCTGAAATGAATAAATGTAGTGTAGTGGCAATAGAAGTAGTCGTAGTACAACTTAAGACATGTTGTAACCAACTCTATATATAGACAGAGTACAATTACTACATCATTCATACAAGTCATCATTATATAATTGAATGTGTTCTTCGTGAGAAAGCTTTATTTCGTATGCACTCTGTGTGTATTCTTATTCCACATCGTCTTGTTTAATTCTACACTCCATAATTGTGTCTGCGTGTAAATTATGTAGCAGATTGGAAATGGAACACACTACTACCACTACTATACTAACTAATTGAAAAGTTGGACAGAGACTGTATATATAAATCTATAGTAGACAGAACGAGAATTACTATAGTATAGGTTTAAATAAATGGATTAGTTTTGTATGGGGTATATACTTATAAGACTTAGACAGAGCTTGCCAACTGAAGATAATCCATTAGTATTGGAAAAGACTGTTGCGGCTGGAAGAAGTGGAGTGAACTGTAAGCCAAGGGATCGGGATGAAGACGTAGAAGAAGCATTATTTGGAAGATTATTTGCATGCTCATTTGAATTGGTAGTGATGGAAAATGGTGCTAGAAGAAGAGGAGGAATTACTACTAGAGGCGCACCTTGTACTTGTTGAAAATTTGTAGATTTGTGTCGGTACTGGCTTGGTGTGTGAGACTGCCTTACGGCATTTCCATTATTTCCTTGAAGATGATGATGTCTTCCGTTATTATTGTTGCTTGTGGATTTCTGAGGACTACTACCACTCTGTGGAGGAATCTGAGTAGAGGGATGATGAGTTGTTTTGACAGTATTTGGTAAGTTGAAAGTTGGATTTCGACTAGGAAGTAATGGAGGAGGGATTATTTTATTATCCACTACATCATGATGTATGATCAAAGTACCGGTTCCCGAGTCAGAGTCCCAAGAACGTGGTCGAACGAGTCCGCACAGAGGAACAGGCGGCAGAGGAGGTGGAGAAACGTAGAATTTAGAATTGGAAATTATCGAGCTTCGACTTGAGCTCGCGATTGAAGTCGAGGATGAGGAAGAGGCTGAGGAAAGAACTGAATTAGATTTCTGGATGGATGTGCCAGAAGGAGAAGAGGATTGTGCAATGAACGAAGATGATCCAGATAAAGATGAGGAAGGGATTAGTGGAGTTGACTTTGGTGTGACAATTCCAATATTGCTATGTGGACGACTGTGGCTTTCGCTCAGACGATTATTATTACCACTTTTATTACGAGTTTGACTTTGACTCTGGGTCAAAATGTCAAGTGGTGAGTTCAAAGAGTGTCTTTGGTATTTGAAATCCCTTTCTCTGTCTCGTAGTATTACAGAGTTCGTTCCTTCCCGACGTCTTGCGGGTTGAGATACATCCCCGGCACTACTATTAGTAGTCGTAGTGGAATCATGAGTTCCAGTGTTATGACTATTAGCACTGGACGTGTATAAACTACTTGTGCTTACACTCGAAGTCTGTAGAGACAGTTTAGTGCTTGTGGGGAATTCGTAGTAATCCTCATGATGGGAACTGGCTCGAACGAGAGACACTGTCGTGTCGTTTGTGTCGGAAGGAAGAGACCTTTTCGGTCCGTAGACGAATGGATTGAAATTCACAAATTGCCATTCTCCCTCAACAGACGAAGTCGCTGTTTTTGTAGATGAACTTGACGTGGAATCACTCTGAGTTTTATTTAGCGTCTGTTTCCGCCGTTTAATCCGAGTCTTGAGGTTATGCATTCGCTCACTGTATTCTGTCAACCACATCACTTCAATTTAACTCACTCTGCTCGAAACCTTTCAAATTTAAGCTTACTTATTGGCCAAGAATCGATTTCCGTATGCGATTAGTAAATTTAAGTCGCTAACACATTTCTAAACACACGAACAAACAAAAACGACAATCATAGAAACACACAGACACAAAATCCCTCTCTGATGTTTCTAGATGTATTTTATACACAAAGCAATACAATAATTCCCACAAAACACACAGGGGAAGTACACAATAGATTACCAATCACATTTACCCAGTAGTCGAGAAATAAACAACACAAAAACCAACATGACACAACAAATCTCAGCGAAAACCTAAAACACAACGAGACAAAAGGGATTTACACTTAAGCTCCTTTTACTTGACACACAATCCCTTTAGATTGATTCCACAAACAAATCCAATTAGTGCATTCTGATTACAATTACAAGTCTGGTAAATAAATCCCAGAATACATACACCAACCACACAAGAAGCTAATGTTAATATTTAATCTTAATACACAGAGACACACTACCAAACGAAAATCGCATACGTGAGAGATTATACTACACGATACAAACATGAACTTTTATAGACAACAGCACGACACACATTAATACAACTTACACAAATACAACACAAATTTCTCTTACTGTCTCACAATTAATTTTTAAATTGAATTAATAAAAATTGTTTTCATTAGTTTTTGTTTTGTGAACTTACTAGGCATAGTGTTACCTATACTTATGTTACTAGTACCACAAACAAGGAATAGTACTAAGGCTAAACACACTTATTACAAGGAACAAAAACACACTGAATATTGTTTCACTCGAATTGTCACACAACAACTGACAATAAGACAACAGGAAATATTTATTTTTACAAACACACACGAATTGTTTAACTGTTGTTAGCTCATAGATATTTTTCAACCTAACTTGAATACTTTCTTACACACCACAATAAATTATTCCTCGTATATTACACACAACGAGATGATGTATCAAGTACAGTACACAATAACACAGTTGAATTTTTTATGTCATGTTATGATATAACAACATAACTCTTTATAAAGTTGACAAACAAACAAACGCAGAGTTCCTGTAAGCTGATGGGAGTGTAAAAACTGTTTAAGATTTAATGTTGATGTGGTGGACACTGTAAGATGTGTAACCTCGCTGGAGATAAAAGGAGGAATGAACTGCGTGAGTATAAGTGTGACTGGTCTTGGTTTGATTTGGTGATTGTACTTGGGGATGCATGGACTTGTTGTATAATAAACTCGTACGTGTATACTGCAGTTTAGTTCTGGACTTTGAAATCACAACAACAACAACAGGCAGAACCAACAACGAGGAAAAATACTTACGAACTTACGAATGGGAGGCTCTTAGCTTTATATATAGAATATAGTAGCTAGAGAGAGGAACAATTACACACACATCGGAAGAACGAGTCTTGTCACCCAAATGTGACTTTTATTATAACTTAGAGAGAGAACACACTCACAAACTCAATTCAGTTCAAGTTTAAGTGTACACTTCGTATCGTATCGTCCTCGTAAATGTAAACTCAATAATAAGGAACGTTATATTGTACGCTAACACTACCAGGAAAACTGAAATGGCTCTTTCCCGTGTATTTACCAGTAGTAGTATATTCAACCAATAATGCCTTTAATAGTAATCCAATATTGACGAGGAGCAGCATGCTAGTAGGATTTTTCTATATTAATACGATAACGCAAAAGCCGAAAGTCCAAAGTGAGGTTGCTGCTGTTAATGTTGTTCTCGTATATTTATTACATGAGAATGGTAGCTGAAACCACTGAGACACAAGAAAGACCAGGGACGAAGTTAAAGAAATGAATTTACTTTCGTTACTTAAGTTCTGCAGCAAAGAGACACACAGAGAATGAACTCAGAGACTCCTACCACAACAGCAGCTTTGGATCTGACGAACTTAACAAGACACTGCACCAGACGCATTACACATCCACGTTAAACACAGAACAAACCCCCTCCCTCGCCACTACAAACTATACTCAACTAGTTTTTCTATGCGTTCAATCATTATTTTCTATGTGTATAATATTACTCGCACAACACATAGCTATACATGTACTGATGTACTAGTTCACAATAAATATGCTACAAACATAATGATACTATGCGTATACGGAATAGCCCTACCCATCGAATGCAGCATTGAAAGGAAATATAATATTTATATAGAGATATAATATAGATACAGATATTACCATGAAATGCACTCTGTTTATCTCGAGTATGTAGTTCTAGTAAATATTACTAGTGTTGTACAAATAGCAATAGTGGAGGAACGTTATTTTAGCTTTGTATATAATGTTACTAGTACGCAGTAAGTAAGTCGTTGTTGCTAGGAAAAACATTTAATCCTAAAGATAAAAGAATGCTTACTAACTTGGCTTTCGACTTTAAAGCTTTTCCTGACAGCACATTCACATAACTGACATAACACATAGCGTAACGAAACCATACCACAAACACCAGCACACAAATGAAAAATTCTAAAACATATCCTACATCATTTCCCATTGCAAATCTGTTTGTTCGTAAAATACAGTCGTATATATATAGTCTCCTATATATCATGCACATATAAATACAAGAAAAGCATGTATAGATGCCTGTTGACTGTTATTATTATACGTTGTTGTGTCAGTTGTGTGATGTGGAATGAATCTCCTTCTTGTTCGGATGGATCTCATGTTGAAAATGTACTTAGATTTTTACACAGACTGTATTACTAGATGAAAGGTTTCAGTTTCGCACTTGTAAAGCATGTAAGTGTATAATATAAAGCTGTACAATGCATTCTAGTCTGGAATAGTAAGTGCATATTATATACTTATAGAAGAAGCTAGTAGAGAATTATCTAAGTAAGTTTTGTAGTAGTCGTACGGTATGATATGCATTTATCTGCACGACATGACAAAACGATAGAACACAACAATACAGAATTCTTAGACATTTTAGTGATGGCATATCCTCTCGTGTGTTTGTGTAGAGCTATTATATACACATACTTTAAAAGTTATTACGAGTATTTTAGTATTAGCGACAAAAACTGTTGGGTCTGTCGAGAGGATCGCCGACTCATTCTCAACGGACTGTGTAATGTCCCTATAGATGTATCCATTGAATGCAGTTGGGGTTTAAGTGTCGGTTTGAGATGCCAGTCGTCGGAGGAGTCGACGTTTCTTACAATTCTGGTAGTAGTCGCAGTAGCAGTACTACTACACTCAATGCACAACAGCTGTCACGTCATGCTTAATTGCCTTGAGAAATTTGCAATTCGCATTTGCAAAAAACTGTTACTATTATATGGGGGAGTGATACACAGAGAAAGAGCGAGAGAGAACAAGGAACGGAACACAATCGTTATACAATACTCTTAAAGCAATAATATACATGGTTCGTTGTTTCTCGGCTTGTCCTCTTCTGCCATATCAATTACATTACATCCCTCTAAATTACATTTAGTACAAGGCAGTTACACATTTACCTTGTAGTCAACCAGTGCTTACATACTTTAGTTGTACAGCATCAAACAATCGTCTTTTATGTCTTTACTGTAATGTTGTGCTACTATGTATAAGCAAAGGCACATGTTCAATAGTTCTTCAATCCCTACAGAACTGCTGTATCAGTACGTTGCAGTTTTATATAATGCACTGCGTATACGAAGACATTTATGTGTAGGATACATGTTTTATCATGAGTCACAAGGGGAGAATGCACACAGAGGTTAAAGCTACACTTTTAGTTTTATTTCTTAGAACCTGAAAATCTACAAGAAAAATTGTTTTACTAGTTTCTTCACTTACATAGAATTTCTCGTTCTGTCTTACTAGTCTATCAGACTATACTGTGAAATATTGTAAATACCGAATGTAGCTACGATTATGCTTGCTTAGGAATGTATACATTCATTTCTTTAAGCAAAATTCTGAACATAATTTTTCCTACTTTAATGACCGAGCTTACAGAGATATCTGTATTTATTTCTGTTTATCATAATTTTACTTAATCCTTTCACAACAATAAAACCATTCGAATGCGGTTCTTCAAATTGTCAACTTTTTGACTTTCAAGTTTAGATTGCCAAAACAGATTTACAGCAACTCTGTTTTCTTAACTCAATGCATTAATGTCCATTTTCAGTCACTCTTAGTAATTTTTCCAATTTATTAGTTTAAAATTACTTCTAAAATAACTAGGTAATTGGTAGACCACTACGTCTAGATTTTTAGTGATTAGTCGGGTGGGGACGTAAGGATTGGCAACAAATTGCATAGGCAAAACTACTAAAAAAGATGTGCCTAAGCATACAACACACCATCGACCGATTGCAGATAAAAAATTTGAACAGAAGAGAACGAACATCTTTGAGAAGGAAAAAAATTTGCCACGAAACCGCAATAAGTGTCTGAGAGCACAGAGATAGCCATAGAAAAACAGCAGACAAATTCACATTACTTGAACACATCCCGCAATAAGTATTTCCAGTCAATACTGTACACTTACAAGTAGAAAGATACACAAACTACCTATACATACCTACGACGAATATTCGTCTTTATTTCTACACTCTACTACATACATACTGGCATCTCCCTTACAAATTCGCACACATTTACAACAAAGTCTCAACTGGTATGAATGATATCTTCGTAGAAATGGAAATGGTCTTTTTCTCTTTACTTTGCTTATCTTTGTTAGCAGCAACCTGTAAAATAGCCCCATACAGACTCTGACTCCTAAACTCACTTGAATTCTGCCAAACGAAACGTTTGGTACAGCATGGCACGACATTACAGCACTCTGACATAACATCTTCTCTCTCACCACCACCGCAGTTTTTACGAGGCTTTTCCTAATGCAATAAAGTCGGTAATCATTTCCGCTCCTGTATACCACGAGTGAGAGACAGGTGGAAATTGGCAGATTCCATTCTCTGTGTCTACTTTGGTTTACTTTGCACCTCCCTTAATTTATACTTTCCTGAATAGGTATAGCTTACAATTGCAAAGAAGCTTCTATATTATACTCCCTCTTCTCATTTCTTACTACAATCTACTACACGCATTCAAAACCATGCTATTGCATAATGAACCCAAACAAAGGTAGGTTAGGCCAGGCAACTTATTTAATTCTTCTTTTGTGTGTTACGCCACGTCGTCGCATTGCATTAATTCCTTTGCTGACTTCTTCTCAATGCCCACCATTATCTCAATAAATATCACGGAGGGATTACATTTGTTTTACATTGCTCTACCGTATGCTTCCCCTATATAACTAAATCAACGGACGAGAAAGATGCAGGTCCAACAATACAAACTTTACAAATTACAAAGAACTTCTTCCACGGTAGACCTAATGGAGAATATAAACTGTGGCGGCATCGTGGCGGTGACAATTAGCATCTCCTGCTATGCTATGTGTAAACATTCACCTTTACATTTTATATACACGAAATCCGGTACACAAAGTTAATGAATATATTTATACAGTATATATATAGCTACCAAATACAGCATCCCTTATATAGGTGTACAAATACAACTAACTGGTTAAAGTCTCAAGGTAGGTATTCATTTCCATTCTATTTAGCGGAAAATTACTACGAGAGTGCATTTTCACAGTACAGTAGTAATAATGTGAACATTTCTGCGTACTGCTGCTGTTACTTGTGGAATTATAGCAGTAAAGTAGACAAGGAGGGCTATATGAAGCCAAAACTTGAAGATGAGTGTCTCGGGCAAAGTAGACGACATAATATTTAGTGCAAGCATGACTCTGTGAGTGAGCAAGGGTTGATTCTGACAAGAGTCAGTTAAATTTAATGTTTGACACAATTCATTCAACCGCCACACCAAACCAACCGTCATGATAACACGACACTAACATAACTCTCTCGGATGTAACGCTACATCAACTCGAAATGAACTGTCTCTGTGTGTAAATACAACAAGAGACACATTCCAATTCCTTCCTTGTCCTTATACAAATACAGACTACAATGCAATGCAACCAATAGGAAGAAAGTCATAGCACACTCATGCACATGGAACTCTATCTTACAACAATAACAATAATAACAAACGATGACAATAATACTTACTATTTACTATATCTTATTGTTATGTCTCTGAATCATCTCAACGCAAATCAAATGTGTACACAGACAGACATTCCATGTGTAATAGTACTGGCAATACATCTGTGGATATACCGTAAACAAATAGATGTAAACATAACAGACATTTGCATAAAAAACGTTGTTGGTTTGCAAAGAAACAGCAAATTTTTATGCAAATTACATTTAAAAAGTAACGAAATGTAAAAATGCATGTAGTACATAGTTAAGTTACATACTAGAACAGTAGAACGGATATTTGTGCCACGGCGTAAGCGAAACTAACATTAAGAAAATCCTATATGGTTGCTGTACTTAAAGAAAGACAACCTAAACCAGTAACCACTTCCCGTAAGCTTCAAAGAATTAGGTTTTTCCTTAAAAATCCCCTTCAGCCACCAGAAAATAAAATACTTCATTGTATTTGTACACAACTACTACTCTAAAAATTCGAGTGTATTTTTTTGTCCGCTTTGTTTTTCTTTCAAAGTCTCTGATGACTGTATATTGCATATACCTATACCTATATACTATATACATACAGAATGCAAAAAAGTGGCATACACAACATGCGTTCACGTCATGACGATACGATACGACATTTATTCTCCGATAATGTGTATATAGTACTTCTCCCATTATACAACACAGTATACAAAACACACGGGAATCAAACCAAGACCTAAAAACTTTAAGAGACAATCGTAAAGTAAAGCTCAACCAACCAGACTGAACGCACCCACAAGAAAAACCAACAAGGAAAGGAACTCTAAGGACGACGTGTAGGGACAATTCAATACGTGGAGCGCAGACAAGACACTCTGAAGACACACGACGAAGAGAAAAGGGAAGAAGAAACAAAACGACGAGTTTTATTATATATTTGTATAGGTATTGTGTGAGCTAATATAAGTGACACACACACTTCCATAGTATCTTTGTATTCGCATTTGATTCAAATTTGCGTTTCTCACTATTTTACACGCAGAGAGAGAGAGAGGAAGGAACACATCACTATTATTACATTGCGACGACACTGCACTGCACTGGCAAATCCATTTGGTTACATTACAATAGAATATTCTAGTAGTGGGAGTGACACTACAATGTGGATGATCTTGGTAGTGTGTTGGAAAAAACTGAGGTTCTTTTGTATTCCCTTTTGTATTGAATATTCTCAGAGCATCCGTTCCGCCTTCATTTCACAAATACACATCACACAACACAAAACCAAGTCAAGAAGAATGTAATCTGCTTTTACTCACACTCAGTCAGGTCGCTATGAGAAGACCAACTCTCAATTCCAATGCTACGACACAAGACTTCTTCTTCGGAGGAGAATAAAATAGAATGCACTCCAATTTAAATACGATTCCCAATACAATGTGTAGTATAGTATTTGCAATATTTCTTTCGCAGATATCAAAATACGAGAGACGAGACATCAACTAACCATATTTTCCATCCAAATGGAAAAGAGCTACTATGGCCCTGCCCTGCTGGCTACTACAGACTGTTAGTTGTAAATACGACCTTTCTTCCAGATATCGTCTATTTATTTACGTAGTCATGTCATGTACGGAATTTTGAGTTCACATTTTTGACTTGTTCTATCAACTTTTTTCATTGAAACATTTTACAACGTAGAAACTGTTTGGGTTTCTTGACAATTTATGTATTTTCTAATCATGTGAAGTACATTCAGTAATTATATCATATTAGTGTGTAGAATTGATAAAGATAATTTCTGAGAAATGAAACTACTCAGACTAAGTGTAAGTAGTTTAGAAACTTGATTTCATTATCAGCAGCTTAATTTAGTTAGGTAGGTAGGTACTAGTAGTTCATTTGTTCGCTTTGAAGTTAAAACTGTATAGGGGCAATTATTTATAAGTTGGTTTGACACCGAATGTCAACGTAGTACGGGAATTTGAGACGAGTGAGCACACAAACACAAGTCGCCACCATAATTGTTTATCAACATTTTCCCACTTTGATTTATCATGTCATTCCAAACACAAACATAACAAACCCAGAGTTTATTCGTCTGAGTCAGCTTTGAGTCAGAGTTAGGGGTTAACCATCCGCGTCAAAAGTGCACTAACTCATTTTTATGTTTTACACATACACATTCCATTCCAGGGCATTATACCATGGAGGAGCTACTACTTGCATAAACAGTGCAAACGTATAGCATACTAAAAGAAGTCTTCGCTTTCTAATCAAAGAAGAAAATCCAAAAATTATGTTCCCATACTGCAATATGATCTCTGATGCCGTAATCAGCCCTATGACCTATGAAACTTTGTATAAAACCCACAGTGGTGCATCGGGGAAGAGTATTTCACAAAGAGAATTAGTATACGCACGTAATGAGCACAAAAACAACGAAGAATCCAACACAACACTCCTAGTAGGATATTACAAGTCTCTATCCAGCGAAGTGACTCAAAGAAAAAGAATCCTCCTGAGTAAACGATGAAGAATAAACACATCCGCTCACGTTCTTTTTAGTGTTGTTCACGAGTGTTGCCACTACTAATCACAAAAGCGATGCAAATGCAAACAGACTCTGACTGAAAATCAAATGTAAACACACAATTCATATGCACAAACAAAAGTACCTCTTCGTTCTTTTCTTGGTACACTCTCAACCGCGAGGATAAATTGCATTTCTTTTTCCAAACAAAATCTTCCCACAATATAAACGCTTTACACTTTACACGTTCAAATTCTACATGAACTAACACCACCAACAGTCATAACTCTAATACACTCACACTTACATAACACAATAACGTTGAATCAAGTACAAAAATGAAAAGTTGCAAGCATAAGAATATTTTATGCTTATTACGTAGAATCTTGCTGCTGGATTTTTTCTCCTTCTTATTTTCCTAGAAGTGATTTTTCTTCACTTCAGATTATTCCTGTTCTCCAGAAGAGTTCCTCTCCATTTCAATTCTATTTGCTATAGTAGTAGTGCCACTCCTCCACCCTCACATTTACTCTCCTCGTACTCTTTCACATGTAATACACATACACTCTCAAGTTTTGTTAACTAAACTCAACCCTTTTCTCTTTAAGAACACTTCTCCAATTACAGCAGAGTAAACCAGCTGCACTAAGAGATCCTATCATATACTTGTACACATTACATATTTATATTCTATATATACAATACAACTTTTCTATACTTATACACACGTTTAACAATCTGTTAGTGTATTTATGTACATTGTCCAAGTTGGATGATTATACGATAGGAAGTACAACAGATTGGAATCGGGCACACGGCAACATAATGTCATGCAGCCTCCCCAAAGTGTACCTCTAATAAAATAAACTGGACTATGACTTTACAGTACACACGTTGAAGATACAAAATATTACAAGGGTACTCTACAGAGCACTACACAAAGCAAAATAAATACACACAAAATAATTTTCCACAATGTCCAGCCACTTCACAATCAGTTAAGTACACACTGCGAATCCCTTGTGATAGGTGTGTAATGCACAATGCATTACATTTGTACAACCATTAGAGAATTTCGAGGAAATTACACATTGTAGTACACTTCTACTTATATGCCACAAGTCTGTAGTAGTATTTATATAGGAAGATTGCACATCCATCTGACAGTCGAGTAAAGTCAGACACACTCAAATAGAATGAAGTCACATAAAACTCAGCCGAATCCAATTCACCTCATTCTGTCCTGAGTCATTTTACGCTGATTGTTAGCTTTAGAGACGTAGGAGCGCCAATTAACTGCTACAGCAGCTCTTTAGAAGTTACTACCCGATTCACAATGGCAGATATTCCATGTACTAACAATAACTAAGTCGGCAATAATTTTCCCTTGTAGTACTTCTGTAGAATGAGTAGTAAGTGGAGTGAATTGACAGAAGGATTCTCTAACGTGATGTATATTAGTACTCCAAAGTAGTTCCATTTATATTAGGTACATGTATAGTACACAGCCTCTCGTGTGGCATATTGCTTTTCTCTATATACGCAGCACGTCCGTGTATTATTATAAGTCTCAAAACGAACGAACGTTTCAGGAGAAGATCCTTCTTTGGGAAAATACGAAATAGAATGAAATGGAAACGAATGTTTCAATGCAATAATAATGGATGGGTGCATCCAATAAGATATGGAGTACTGCATTACGTTCACAATTTAGGGATTCGGCATCCCGGAGCAGAGAACGGCCACAGGAAAGGAAAAATCGGTTCTTCTATGACAACACAGATATATCAAGGGCAGATGTGCACTACAGCACTGGAAATACAAACCCATGGATATAATACACTACTTGCATTGATATACCTACAACCGAAATGGAATCACTGTGAGATTTGTCTTGTGTACAAGTGAGTACAGTTAACAAATGAGTTTACCATACCTTTAACAATTTCAGGAGTAGTAGTGGTGGTTGATGTACCCTAACTACGTTTCAACCACTAAAAGCAATATATATGTATACCTACACGTTGTATTAGTAAAATAGACCTCCGGGCAGGAAAACTGAAAGCATTAAAGAGGAGTAGAGCCATGCACAGACTTAAAAAACTCCAGCCCTGAAATTCTATATCTCAGTCAGTTGAATTGAACGCAGTCTAAAAAACATAAACACCAGTGCATCACCTAGTACATAACCGTATTCGTGTAAAATGTATGTGCATCAACACAAAACGTGTGTGTGTATTATATTCACTTATAATTACAATATAGATATTACATCATCCAGAATGTGCGTGCAAACACATATAACCTAGACAGCTCTGTCTGTACATAAACTCAAATGTATTTTACACAGTTAGATCCATCCTTAATAATTATACGCACTGTCCTATATAAAATACATACGAATATCATGCAAGTCTTGTTAGTAGAATTACACCAAGGAATATTATGTGCATCTTCCATTCTGTGTAGCATTCTCCAGCACGACATACCGTGATCGTGGCAGCAGAGAGAGAGAGAGACTCCTCCGTGGTTCTGCCAGGACAGCTAACACATGCTATGGGTACCATGTACCTCCACTCTAAACATTACAGTAAGCTGAATGCAGTTACACGAGCAGTGGAGAAACAAGTATTAAATACCCTGAAGGAAAAGTCCTCTCTTTCGAACAGAGAAAAGATTCTCAAGAGTTAAGTCGAGAGACTTGACCGACACTAAGGAACTCCTACACACAACACCCTCCAGCAACCTGCACCATGAAAGATGAAGTACCTACTATAGCCAGAACCTCTCTATGTAATAACAACGAATCCCTCCGCACTCACTCCACGAGGGGGCAACAAGGCAATGGGTAATAATAATAAGTACCACACTCCTTAATACTCCTTATACTACACTAAAATTTTCCCACGTACAAAACACACGCATAATAAACGCACAAAGCTATACGAACTTATATTATACGTAAACCTTAAATATGGTTTGCACAGCTAAGTCAAAAGTTACTACGAAAGCCTTTCTTCATCTTGACTTAAATACATGTAGGATTTCCTATTACTGTGTGTATATTATCAAGGAGGACTAACAATAAGAAGGTACTTAGATTTTGTACGAGTAAGAGAAAAAGGCTCTGGCTGGAGTAGAAAGTTCGTTAGTCTTTAAACTACAAGGAAGAAGGCATGCATGACTTTGCCTCGTGTTCGTCTACACGTAATAATATAAGTACATGACTTTAAGTGACTATCCTATACTGGACGCATATACTGAAAAGTTGTATAAATATTATATGAGACTGACTTATACTGGTTTATATTATGCGAAGAGCATCACATGGCGAAATTACAAAGTATACTATATTTATGTATTCGACATTCTGGTCTATGACTGCTATAGGTTGAGACTTAAGGGCATAACAGCAAGCTGACGAGATGTGACAACGAATGTTACTTGGGAGTTATTCCCAGCAGAGCAATATCGTTTGCTCTCTTCTTCCTCTTTTGAAATGACCCGTCAAAGGAGGACTCTATCCATATAGAACGGTCTCATACAGTAATAATGTAGTAAGTAGGTTCGTTCTGTAGAACAAAGCTGCTTATGATAAGACAAAAGGTTTCTAACGGAAGATAAGCGACTGTGTTAGTAGATGATGTGCTTAGGAAGAGCACTAGAGAAAGGAGGAGGTTGATCTCATCATGAAGGAAACTCAATCACCCTTCCACTTGGCCACTCACTCATCGTCACATCCCATCATATTCCTTCCCATCAACTTTAAAGATACATTTCATTGTCAAAGTCAAAGTCAGATGGATCATAACGACAAGAACAAAAGTCACCGACCTATTCACGACCGACAAGAGGGAAGGAAATATATAGGCAACGCAATTTTCTAACACACCAAATCAAATCAGCAGAAATAAACGCAACCTGACGCCAAGTCTGAAGAGAAGTCGCAGTCGCAGCATCAGCAGACGTAGAGAACTCTTATTCTAAAAAAATTAACATTCACGCCCGTCTTGTCGAGAATTCTCCAGTTCAAATCCTTTTGCACAGGCTACTACTACCATACCGTACCAATATGAATTATGACATATTAGGAACAAATCTCGGAACATAAGAGAAAAAAAACACTGATTTTTTGTTTTTATAGATTTATCTCTTGAAGAGTCCCTTTTATAAATTACCGTCACGTTGGTATTGTGCCATACTTTTTTAACAAGCAACATCTTTCATTGCCTTTTATAAATGTCATTCCGCTTTTGATTTTATCTCATATTTCTTCACTTTGTTTCAATAGTCTCCACTCTCGACCGACTTGGTACACGAATTGTCTTTGTGTTTTATGCTTTCCAACTTTCTAATGAGTACGGAATTTGTGGAGGAAGCAGTGGTGAGGGATCTGTAGTATTTTCTCAATAATATAAAATAATTAAAATTGTACAGGGAAGTCATTGACTATTGAATTGTACAATTTAATACAATAATATTTCTCAAAGTCCATTTTTGATTATTAATCACTTCGTATTTGAAACATTACGCAACGGATACCCGGGTAGCGTAGAGGAAGCCAATAAAACCTTAAAAATAAC
>JABASD010000261.1:0-92915 GCA_019776165.1 Pogonognathellus flavescens | reverse complement strand
CTCCATTTGCGAACTGGACCTTCGATGGGACTCAGATATCACGCATGAGAAATTTGAACCATTTGTGTTCTTCCGTTCTTGAGATAATCGTGTCACGGACAGACGGACGGACAGACGTAGACACCAATGTTATAAAGTAGCTTGCGCTACTTAATAATGAGACAGATCTGCGATTGTGCCACAAAACCACTCGTGAAATGACAAAGGGCAGAGAGATGAAATTAAAGATTCTTGGAAACTGGTTCTAATATTATAATCAAGCAAAGCACATTTAACGTTTATTGTTCTTTCTTCTCTTGTTCAGTTTTACAGATTTGATACTAAAGCAAAAGCTTTACCTTACAATCTATAATAACAACATAATAATAATGATAATAATAAATCTACACATAATAGATTAATTTATATTAGTAAATGCAAAATCCATTTTTCGTTACGTGCGTCTGTAAAGATGCATGATACAACAATACAGAGTTAACCTTAAAAATTACACAGATGCTTGTAAACTTTTGTCTTCTGTGTGTGGGTGTACGTGTGTGTATGGTACAACATAATAATCTTATATGAAGTTATGTATGTATGTTTGACTGATTCTGAAATGTACAGATAATGTAATGTACGTAACATTAATTAAAATCACAGTGAATGGCATTACGTTTACATGATGATATTTTTAGACATATTTTAGACAATAAAATCGTGCTAAGGACAACAGGTGATAAAGAAATTTACTCATAGCATCCTACAAATCATATCAGTACTATTTCCTATGACATAAATACAATTAACCAGTAAAAGTGTAACAATTTCGTATACACGTAAATACACAACAAAACAACTGGAAATTAATTCGTTTCCTTCAATCAACTGAATCGAGAATTACATAATTGTTATGGATTATTATATTCGATTTTTGTATGTACGTACGTTAGTTCTGTATATCGTTAGAATACAATTTTATTACTACATACTTATTGTTACAACAATATTTATCATTAATTACCTTGTTCAATAGATTTAAATATGCTTCTACTCTAGCTATTTATTTTGTATACATCAATAATATTTGGCTTATGGCTTGGCTTGCTCTGGATGTGACTTGTCTCACACTGATTTCAATATATTATTGTATAATTAATCATAGATTAGAACTACACTACTTTTAGTACATTTAAATATAATTATTTCAGTGCTAACATCGATTAAAAACCAAAGAGAAAGTCAGAGGTAGAAACACAGAGTTAAAAAACGATTGTAAATAAATGTAAACACTTGTAATGAAATGTTGAAGTTATTACACATTTGTTTTAGTTCATGTAATAGTAGTAGAATCTTATGAATAAAATGAAAAACCATGGTAGACAAACAAATACATTTCCGTTTTGACATACATAAGACTAGTGTATTGCAACAAAAGCATTTTCCTATAACCTAAAAGTACAATATTGAAATATTGCTGTAGCATAGTATTTTAAGTACATGTAGTACATACATAACTATCTTTGACTACTACAGTGTTACAAAGTACAGACAGAAAACATTGAGATGTTTGTTACACAAAAAATGTAAATAAAAACGTGTAAATGGGCACACGTGTATAATAGTAGTATACATACAATGTAGTAATAATATGCACACAGTTACAATAACTTAAAAATGTGGAATCATAAAAGCATCATCATCATAGTAATATTATTTGTGTGTACTAAGTTTAAATACAAAGAGAACAGTAAGTAGTGACAAAGAACTCATATAAAATTACTATTGCTACTAGCTCTGGCTTATTTATCGTTACTTATAATATTGTAAATTATTATTATCCTTGTTTGTTCCATAATGTACACTTTCTACGGACAGTAACAACAGCATTAATAACATCAACAGCCAACGAAGAGTAAAAACAACAACACGTAGTATTCTATAATTCTATTCTACTAAGCTATGATAAGGAGCTACGTGTAGGCTCGTACTACACTTGCTACACACAGAGACATATCCTTTTCTCGCATAAGTATTTCTTCATCTACTACTGCTACTAAATACTACACACTAGAGTTCACACACAGTCTAGTCAAGAAAAGTACATTATCTCTATCCTGTACTCCTACTACTTACAGTTAGGTAATATTTTATGATATTTATTATACGTGTAACAGCCAAAGGGTGTATCTGTCTTGTATGTATATTATTATAATAGTATACGGATATGGAAATTAGAGCTATACAGATTTACGATGATATTTCGCTTTGAATTTCGAGCAGGAATATTTAGAAGACCACCCAGACCAGAAATATTCTCACCATGATGTCCTGCAATTTATTTATTGTTTCGTATATCCGTAAACTTGAAAAGCAGATAGTTTCTTTGTAGTATTCCATTGCATCGGAACATGGTTGACTGCGGAGAAAACATATCATTATATAGGCGACAGGGAATAAGAGAAAGTGGAAATTGGCCAAAGAAAGACTCCTTCTGTAGGGGAGGAGGACAGTCAACTGGAATTGAGAATACAGCTATGGACCACAGAGAGTAATGTTTATAATAGTCGTATTGTAGGAGAGAATGTAAGTCGGTATGTGTTTGTGGGTTCAGGAGTTCGTGGTCCTCGGGATGTTTTGGTTTTGGTAACAATACTTACTTCTCCACTCTCTTTCGTTACTACGTTCGTATTTTCTATTTTATCAGTACATTTGCTAAGGTAGGTTTACAGATATTTTTACTTTTACTGTAGATGTATTTTTATTGTGTGTATCCTATTACATTTATATGATAGTCTAATGCTTTCTACTACTCTTACTGTATATTTTAGTATATGTTTTATGTATTGAACCTTGTACATATGTTCGCAGTGTGTCTGTTTTTTGTATGTAATGTATTGAAGTACATAAAGGAGTTGTAGCAGTAGTGAGTAGTGTAGACGAAGATGAGTCAAGAGAGAGATATAGTATTACAGGGCTAGAAGTCTCCGATAGCCTCACGAGGGGCTTTTCCTTTTTGGTACATGGAGCGACTATTGCACGGGAGTTTCAGCTCTTTCGGGAGCTTCAGGAGCATCCGACGAAGACACATGCTTGAAACCAGGGCAATAGTGTTTCTTGTGAGCAACGAAGCTATCTATGAATTTGAAGTAAATGCCACAGGGTTTGCAATATTTCTCTGCACAAGCTTTCTCTTTCTGAACAGATGTGAGAGAGCCGAGATCTTCGTCAGACGACGAGCGACTAGAGCATTTCCTCGTCTCGTTACTTTCAGTTTCGTTCCCACTGTGACTTTCACCGCCGTTTCCTGTTCCTCCGATCCCATTTACATTAACTGCGACTCCTGAATTCTTACTATTTGCTCTAGTCACAGGGCTACCACCATTATTAGTAATATTTCCATTCTTAGCAGGGCTGCTATTCGTATCTGTAGCTGGTAATGAGTTTCGTTCTGAATTCGGGTTAGAATTCAGCTCACCAGAGAATGAAGAATGAGACGAAGAATCACTGTGATTATGTTGATGATAAAGATGATGCTGAGGATTAACAGCCGCAGACGCTGCAGCCTTTGCACTACTCAAACTGATGCTTACAGAAGAAATAAAATCTGTGGAGCATTTTGAGTTTGAATTAGAGTCCCGGGAGTCAGCTCCATTTGACTCTTCCGGTGGACTTCTCATGCTCATTGTTGTTATTGGTGGGGTTGTTGTAGCAAGAGCAGCGGCTGTAACAATTTCATCTGCAGACTCCTCGGATATTTTATGAACCAATTTCATATGTCTGACAACGTTTCCCTTGTAAGATGAACTGTAGTTGCATAAGTGACAAAAGTGTAGTCTATTGTTATTTTCAACTTTGTCACCTACATTGCTTGCTGTGACTCCCAGGTTCTTCAAATCAGACACTTCCGCCGGAGAAAGTGGCCCAGAGGATGAAGCTGTAGAGCCTTTGCCCGAACGAGGAGAATGATTTAAACGCTCAGGGTCTTTTTCCAGTTCAACTCTGTTCGGAGAGACATTCAGATGATTTCGCTCGGCAGTCGGGACAGTTAAAGTTACTTGAGCTGTTGCCGATCCTGTTCCTCTGTTCTGTGTTGATGGCACAGTATTTTGTTCCAGGTCATTTGATGTGATGCAGGTTATATACTCCCCCTCTTGAAGATCTGAGACTCGCTTATCAAAATGCATTCTGATATGCGTTCTCATGCCTCTTAAAGTATTTCCTCTGTAGCCACACAGGAGACATTTAAAAGCTCGAATTCCAATCCCAGAGTGAGTCTCTAAGTGTTTTTGAGCAGCGCTGACTGTCGGACTGTGTATCTCACAACATGGGCATTTCAAGCCTATTCCTCCTCCTGTCGAATTCGAAGCTCCAGTACCAGAAACTGAGCTTGCACAACTTGAGCCATTAGCTCCGTTGCATACGCGGCTATGTGAATTCATTTGATCTTCTGGGATGGATAATTTACATTTTCCGCATTTGAAGAAACCTTTTGTATTGCTATTGTTATTAGTTTTCGCATCCAAGACTGTTTTAGCACCAGATTCGCCGCAGCTGTTGTTGTTGTTCTCGAAGTTGGTTGTAAGACGCTTAGTACAATAAAAAGCCTGATGAGTCTGCAAGTTATCCAAGGTACTGTACTTAACTCCACATTGGAGACACGGATACTGACCGCCACCGCCCATTCCAGTTTTCTCCTTGGAATTTATAACTTCTTTTCCAACTTTTGGACTGGAAGCGGGCGACACTGACAAAGGCGTTGTAATAGCCACAGGGGATTTTGATTTAGACTTCGGTGTGTTCACAGCGAGCGGATCGATGGGAATAATGATTTCAATGGAAGAGTCTGGTGATTTTCTCTGCAAATTGGAACTACTCTGAGAGCGTGTAGATGCACTAGAGCCTGATGACTTTTTATTTAGAGCCATGGGAGTCGGGCATGACAATGGACTAAGAGACTCCTCCGCATCGGCAATGCTCCTAGCAGGAGATGAACAAGATGACATTCTCGACTGACTCTCTTTTCCCCCATGAAGACTTTCACGTGATGATGATTTCAAATTAGCAGCTATGGAGCCCCCAGCGGCTGTATTCGTTGTTCTCGCTGCGCAATAATGCTCCTTGTGAGCCAAATAATTTTCATACTTGTAGAAAACGATGTCGCATTCATGACATTTAGAAACTCCTCTTTTAGCTGGAACCTGTTGTTGTTGCTGCTGATTTTGTTGCTGCTGAGCGAGACTTTGTTGTTGTTGCTGTAATGTATGTTGTAATGTAGCAAGATAAGTAGGCTCAAGGAATCTCATTGCCAGTTCAGGTGTGAGGCCAGAAAACATATTAGCAGAAGGAAAGTTCAGATTGAGACCAAGCGGAGATCCAGCGGCAGAGCGAGAGTTGAGTAAAACTTGAGGATTAAGTTTGGCCAAACTCTCATTCAGTTCTGGTGGATTTGACATGAGTAATTCGGCTAGACTCTGGCTAGTAGCACTCGTCAGAATGGCTCCACCTGGAAGTTGAGTTGCAATTGGACTCATTTTTCCTCCACTGATACTTCCACTTCCTCCTCTTAATTTACTCATCTCCAGTACAGAGTAATCTACACCCTTCTTGCAGTTGGCTGCAGCATTGGCGTTTGCATTTGCATTCATCATCATCATCATCATTGCGTTCTTATTGTTGAGATTGATTCCATGAGGCGGACTTTCATCACGTTCTCTGCTCGATGGAGACCCTCTGCTTAAAATTCCGTTCATTTTTGGTTCACATAGCGCTGGTGGAGTGGAGCAGGAACTGCTGATAGAAGTTGATGAAGGTCGTGGCGTTCTTTTCCCACCGCTTCCGCTACCACTTCCCACAGACAGACGTTCTGAGGGACTGCTCAGTTCTCGATCTCGATGGAAATCCGCCAAGTGTGCCAGTGATGGTGTAGTTCCGTTGCTATTGCCACCTCCGGGAATTTGACCATGACCGCTGTTACTTCTGCTCAGCGCAACTTCCCGATTTTCTTTTTCTTCGTCAGCACTAATCCTCTCTTTTTTAGGCTGGATGCTCCGAAGTGTGAGATCAATTGCCGGCATACTTTCGTCGCACATGCCACCGTCAGTGTAAGTTTCTGCATCCGCTTCGAGATCTCCGTCTGTGTCTCCCGTTTCATCATTTTCTTTGGATAATGCTGATCCAGATGATCGGTCATTGGGGTTTCTAGCACCTCCGTTATTTGTTGAGCTGTGTCGTCGATGCTGCTGATGACTTTTTCCGACACTAGACTCACTGTGCGTTGACTCTGTGCTGTTAGAAGCATTACGAGGGACTGAGCACATTTTTCTGATGACGTCTTTGGGATCGTTGAAAACGGAATGGGATTGACTATTTGGTGAGAGACTACTGCTGTTAGCATTGACATTATTGGAGTTTGAGGGTAAGCTATTTGAATTATTTCCTGAAGCTGAGAAACTATTGTGCATGAAGTGTGATGATATTCCTCCTCCAATTGATTGAGATGGAGAAGGAGACGGTGGTGGCATGGGCATTGGCATGACTGTTGCAGGGAGTCCGTGCACACTCCCATTCGGTGAGACAACTAGAGCATTTTGAGATGGGAGAACGTTTCCTGGTAGAATACTGGCCCCTTGAATAAAACAGTATGGCACAATAATGACGGGATTTGTGGGTAAAATTACAAACGGTTGTGGCGGCATTGGTCCAGGAGTTGAAATTGGACTTCCTTCCGGAGGCAAAGGAGAGCCGGATGTTTTCCTAATAGGAGTAACTGTGATTCCTCCGCCGATTTCTACTCCTTGTTGCTTTATTTGGGGTCCTGAGACTCCAGTCGCAGAAGCCAATGCTGTTTGTTGAGCTTTGAGCACATGTCTTGTACTGCAGTAATACTGCTTGTGAACTCGGTACGTTTTGATTGACGAGAATTGAATTTCGCAATCGTGACAGTAACGCTCAAGAGCATTCACTCCTTCTGGTAGATTCTTGTTAGCTCCTACATTTGAACTATTGGAATTGCTGTTGTTGACTGACGGGCCTTGTTCATCGTTCGAGTTATTTGACAGTTGTATGGCTGAGATCGGTGGTCCGGAATGCATTCTCATGTGTCTATTCAAACTGACTTTTTTGTCGGCACTGTACGAACAGTGAATACATGAATACAATTTCCCTGTTTTGATGTTTTTGTTTGCGTTATTTGCAGCGATATCGGAAGCGCCCGTTGAGAGACCACTTGCTGTTCTAGATATCTCAGCCGACTCATCAATTGTCAACTCACGCTCTTCCCCTGAACTTTCTCTCTCACGTTTTTTCCCTCCGGTGCTGATTTGAGTTCCTAATGTCGACGAGTCTGGTTTCCCTTCGCCATCAGCGTCACTTTTGTCTCCATCTTTCCCTGTGAAATCCAAAGTTAATTTTACATTAGTTTAATTACTTATCTTCGAATTTCTTGTAAACCACCCATAATATAGAAACATTACTTGTCTACTCTCCCTAATACTCCCTTCACAGAAAATTCAGTCACCCGTATAAATATTCATGATTATTCTAATATCCCTAAACAATTCTGCGTATCACTAGAATCACTACCCAGTACCCAATCTCGGGTGCCCTTCTAAAATGAAGAGTAATAATTACAAATTTTAGCATCCATATCATTTCTATTGATTTTCGTAGCCTAGTTAATCAGAGACATATTTGATATGCACGCGATTATATGTATAATACATTATACCGAAAGAAACAATGAAATATATAACCATTTTAGACAAAGACAGCTACTTGTAGCAGCCGCAACCTTTGGTATTCGCAACGCAAGTAGCCTTCAGCGTTACTATATATGTAGCATATATGAATGTTTCATTTTACTGAATGTTCATGTGTAGATATACAGACTGTAAATGTAAGTAGTGGTAACTGTGCTCTATTTGGTTGTGGTATTTTGCTAGTAATCCCTTTACTGCAATTATTTTCGAGAACAGTTTAGGCATTTAGTACAATTACATTCTTATACAATTACAAATAGTAATTATCTGGAAGTACTAATAAAACTCAAACGAAAAGAACTCCAAAGTCCTTTCCTAGAAGACTGCAGTGGTTTTTCGTATAACGTTATATTGTTATAGGATCAAAAGCTACATTTATTTGAACGCCTAAGGCCTAAGGCTATTGTGTTGGGAATGGCAGGAAATTAGTAGGTAGACTTTCAACAAGATACTTTTAGTTATTCATGTATCATGTTTCAGAGATATATAAAGTGTAAAAGATAAATGATACGGAGGAGGTAAGTAAGTAATTGAGCTGTAGGATGTTTTAGTGTAGATATAATTAGGCATGTACAGTGCATGGAGTGATGAAGAAAGTAAATCGAATGAAATTGATGGAAGAACAAAGAGGAGTGGTTTCACATGTAAACTTAATAAGATTCGCACACAGAAGTACACTTTAATTACTTTAATAAAATCAGCACAGTGCAAAACTATGTACTGTTTGGTAATAAAATAACTTTGCAAATGATCATTAAAAATCTGGAAGCAACAGATAATTAAATCTTGGGTAGGTAAGTATAAGTGAGTTCAGATACATTAATGATTGTCTGCATGTGCATATAATCAACTTTTTATAGTTAGACAAATCCTAATAGACTACTTAACTTATGGTCATTATATGCGCGTTTTAATCGTACAAACAAATGGTGCTGTCTCAAGTTTATTAGCTTTTCCTCTGTATGCAGTGTATGTGTATTAAAAGTAGTAAAACCCAGTCTCCGTACAATCCCTAACACAGAAACTCTGCTGGGTAATGTTAATGTGATGTAACAGAGTATCTCTAAGATGGTTAACATCGTAAGAGCCAAATGAGATACTTAAGATTCTAAGGCAATGGTAATAAAATTGCATCAAGTTGATGTATCTGAGCAATTTTATGAGCGAGAATAGAAAAGCGCCTGAATCACTACTACTACATAGACACACGATATTGACAAAATCAATATTAATGTCCAATTACTATCTTTGTACTGTATCTGCCCTGAAATCATTGTTTTCTGTTTACAAAGAAATTAAACTTATTGTGTAAAATATTTTTACGTAGATACAACAAGACGTGAACTTACCAGTATCTTTTCTGAAGGAGCAGTAGTAAGTTTGATGGGCTTCCAAGGTTCTTGCTGAACTGAATTTTATATTACAAGGCTCACACATGTAGGCTGGTCCTAAAGATTCAAAGAGAAAAAACATAAATATATTGTCCCGGTTCAGAAACAGAAATAAAATTCTTGATATGGAACATTCATACCATTTTTGCACAAGAAAGTGACACATTCAATTTAATAACCATGTTTTCTATACTAATGTGATAATTGCAAGGTACTTTACAGTTAGCCATTACTGGTTGATCAGGTCAAGCAATAAAGTACTTAGCTTTTGTCTTCGATTAATGATTAAAGCATTGCTTATCGCACAATGTTTGCTTGTCATTAGTTTCTACTTTAATCTGCGTGTTTGTTTATCATGCAAGGGAATTATTGAAAGTTGATAGTCTTCATAAAGATAGGTATGGTATATAATAGGTGTACACTTTTATAGTGTTTATTTGTGTAAGGTGTTTTTTATTGTATTAGATGATCTAGTTAGTATGGAATATCAGTTTCAATGTACTGTACCACAATTCATTTTACAAAGTGCATTACTAGAATGAAAAGATACATTAATCAAGTTCTGATTCCTGCCTATTCCAAACACTATCAAGCAATCTATCAAATTATCTAAACATACATATTGTAGGCAGGTTAATAATTAACTTGGTAAGTACAAGCGACCAAACCAGATCCCTGAGAAATTGTCTTCATCCTTAATTTTAAAAACCTAATCTACAAGTAGGTACTGGTAGCTTGTACCTATACATTATTTCTACACTGATAGATACTACTAGATACTTAAATTTATATTATAGTACATCAGATTACTTATATTATAAAAACTTTTATAGCAAAAATAAAAATCTAGATGTACATCAAAGAAAATTAAATTGCAAATTATCATTAAGGGCTTGTGTGTGAAGAAGCGTCATCGGGAAGCATATCCCAGTAAGCACGAAGAATACCTACTCGATTTTTTCCCTTCTACGATAAATAAATGAATTACAGGTCAAAGCAAATCGTTTACTTAGCAAGTCGTGAAATTCTGAAGACTCAGAAGAGTTTTAGAAATGAATAGAATGGCAAAACTCTCATTACCTGCGGATGGTAAACAAGCAATGCGTTATAGAATACATGGTGCATCATTAAAACATTTTTTGAAGCGTATATTGCGTCATTTCACGTTTCAACAAGCAAAATAATATTTTATTATAAGATGAACTTGGAAACACCAGCAAGAGCATCAGTCTTTATACTGCTATGTACTACAACTACCACATATAGTCCAATATTATATATTACTTTTTATATCCATCATATCCCATTACATATACATTTTATTAAGATATATGTAAGATATACCCTTACATGTGCAATCTGTATATTTTATATTGATGATAAATGTACGAGCAAAGAAGGAGCAGACCTACCGTCTCATACGCGGTAACATTACAGAGAGGATCTACTTATCCACTATCTATATATCACACCAAAAGGATGATGTATAGAGTTATTACTCACAGTGTTTGTGTCTTCCCCTGCGCATTGTGAGAGATATATGACTTTATTATAAAATAATAATAGTGCAACTATGTATTAGTTAAGGTTGTTGTTTTTGGACTTGCTAAACAATCTATCTGCTCATCGTATCGAAATAATCATCATCACCTAAAACTAAACTAGACGAGCATTTCATGTAAGTTAATCCATTCTAGTGCACCGGTAATGCTTACTATTGCAATACAAGTAGTTCAAGTGAACATGAATGGTGTATCTGTATGTATGGACCTATATAGGTATAATGTTCTGCATTATGATGATGTGAAACACAAACCTAACGTCTACTTGTTACATTGTATTCTTCTGTTAGCATTTTATTTAATGGACATCATATCAATCTCACGTATCCCCACTTTATCACTAGGGTATGTGTACTTTAATATTTTACGCTATAGGTATATTATATGGTAAAGCTATAAGTTTGCGCTTATTACTTACTTATAGTTCACTATCCATAAATAATCACGACTCGAATGTAATGCACTGCAATTCACTCGATAGAAGAAGACCACAGTAAAGACTGACAGAGCTAAATGAGTTAGACAATTCTGGAAAAACCTGATCTTGGTAATTTTTATAAGAAATTGAAGCTCTCTTTCAGCGCGTTATCTTCCTTTTCCCTTTCCACGATAAGAACAACAACGTGTTTGTTGTGCTAATTATCTTTCCACTTATCTTTCACGGCATGAGTTTATTTTTATTTATTTTATTTCTCTAATATATTTTTCTTTCGTATTATGTGTGTATCTTAGCTGGTAAAGTACTAGTGTGGGTATGTCCAGTTGAGATCAAAGAATCTAATAGTTGGATAGTTCCACTCTAGATGCATGCAGAAGGCCTATACTTATACACAGAGAGGAGGATTATTAATAACTAAAGGAGCAAGTACTATAATAAAACTGTACATGGCAAAAATCATAAAGGATTGCTGTGTCGAGTCAAAGCAAGTGTAGCGATATACATTACAGACTATTAGAATATTCCTTGCACATGAGATGCATTTAAAAGATGAGGCAGATTGTCAGAGCAGAACATGAATGAGTATCATCATATTCAAGTTTGAAACTTTAACTAGAAGAAGTTATAGAAGATTTACACTAGACGAGCGAGACTTACCGCTCCGAGTATTTTCTCCTGCTGGTGTTTTTTCACTTTTTGTGGAGATTGGCGTAACGGATCCAGTCCCAGAGTTAGGGCCACTCGTGTTAGACGCAGCTAAATCCGCTCCTGGTAATACCGGAGGTACAAACAGATACCGAGCTGCATCTGTAAAAATTTGTCAAAATAAAACTAGTACAAATTTTTAGAACAAGTAATCCATCACAATTTTTTGATGTTTATACGATACGATTTGTGGTTTTCTCAGCGGGCTGACTGCAATTAACAGCAACCCCCTGAGTCTATCTGTAATGAGTGAAGCTTCTGATACTTAACCAAGCCTTAACATGCCTTGCTAACTAATTGGCTGAAATCACCGAAAACAACTCTCAAGCGTGTTACATCGAATTACACGTACGAACATTGAGAGATATCTCGATAACTTTTGTAAAAAGACATTCAGTATAAATCAGCCTTTAGTTTCGTACTCTTTGAATGTAACATACTGGCTTCTTAAGAGAGATAATAAAGTTTACTGTGTGGGAAGGTTGTACCATAAATACTACTAAAACATGAACAATTCAAAGTTCTCCGTGTGGAAAATCTAAGCAAATGATCATGCAATAGTTTCAAGTTACAATCTGTAGATCCATTTAAAAAATCAATCTGATTAATGATTATCATCGTTTTGCTCTTAGGCTGTAACCAGTTGAAATATGTAGTTTCAAACTAAAATGGACATATCTCAACATCAGCGAATATAAAATACACTATCCTATAAGCAAATTGCGATGCACAGTAACAGACAAATACACGATTATCTGAAGGAAGCATTCAACGTACCTACAGAAAAGTCTTTGTGCTTCAGTGCATGCACGCCTAGACTTGCATACAATGCACCGACCGACCAACCACCAATTCTGCCATTAGTCATTTGTAATTATCTCGTTAGTATCTAAATGCATACAACATGCCACAGCTCAATCTCATACCTATGATGTGTGTTCAATAGTGTGTAGCCTAATGATAAGTGTATTCGCATTTCACGATAAGGATACATACCTAAACCTTACAAATATAATAACATGGTGACTTGTCAATCCATTGAATCCTACGTTATGATAATCCTACAGGTACTAAGGAAGAAGTGAAATAACAAAGCTAAATAAAAATGTTCTCAACTAATTTGCTGAAAGAGCAAATGCATGTTAGCGATAATGAAATCGAGAAGGACAGACGCATCATGTAACTAGTGTATAAAGTGGTCAGTTATCTATGCATATGCAAATATATCCTTGAGACATTTCAAAATAAAATAATTTTTCAACAATTTGCAAGTAAACAATTCCATTGCAACGGTCCAAAAAAGTTTCGCAGAGGAGTGTTTAGGCAGACAAAATGTGATAATATGTATATAAAGTAGCATCCTGCACTATCTAAAGGTACAAACGAATTAAAAAGAAATCACGGATTGTGACTTTACTCTTAGACGGACAGCTTTGTCATTCTCTTAAAGTATCTCCGATGCTTAATAAAATAACACTGAATGATTGCCAAATAAACTGGATTTTTCAGGACTTCATTGCATTGTCACATCTCTGATGCACAACTATGACAAGCTGTGGCTATGCCCGCTATGCATGTGTACTCATACTTGTTGTTAATCAACAAAAGTCAACTTGTATGCGTACCGCAAGATGTTAAGATATTTTTATAGCTAGAATATGATATTATTATTAAATAACTCTGTAGTAGAAGAACAGAACCTTGAATATCAGTTTATGAGATTATAATCATTGAAATCATGATGGAATTAAACGATAAAATTTTTGTTGGCCCATTATATCTTTCGTCGATAATTAAGATCCTTGTTATACCGACTTGGATATGTAGCTTTAATTCTCGGAATTTTCAAATTTTCATCCTTTTAATCATTGAATATACGAAAATGTTTAAAATTGTTAACTATGAAATGTCTGTGGACACAAATTGCCGATAAAGGCTGCTTAATCAAATAATCGTAAATAAGCCTACAACAAGGTTTTTGCTGGCGGATAGAATAATGTCGTGTCGTAATGTCCAATAAAATTAAAGTAAATGTAGCCAAATGTGCTAAACTCCATTACTAAATGAAGTAACATCCTTTCTATCATCATTACCATATTCCCCTGTCATCATCATCCTCATTGTTCTAAATATGATACATTTACCAATGAACCCACACAGCAGGAGGATGTAATGAAAGCAAAGTAAAATTTAGTGTTAGAATGTAATAATTATGGACAACTAACCGTTGCGCATTGCCGGAGGAAGTAAGTGGAAATACGGTAAACCCGCAGCAACTTGTAGTATCTGTTGATGAGAAAACGGCCCAGGAGAGCCATTTAGTTCTACCGACGGAATATCTGGAGTTCTGCTGCGACTGCTACTTCTAGCCTTTCGTCGCTGCTCATCCCCGTCTTCTTCCGACATCTCAACTTCTCCTAAATCTGGAACATCTGATGATCTGCTTCTGGAACTTTCATTTCTTCCTAAACCCATCAGGACAAGTTGTTGTTGTGCGTGATTTAATTTGCTCAAATTTAATTGATTGTTCGGGCCACCTTTTGTATGTGGCCAAAGTAAGGTGTGTTTATCTGCGGAAGAGACTCTTTCGCCACTTTTCTCATGTCGTCGCCCACCGCTGATACTGCGACTACCCTTGGAGGATATATTATGTCTGCTGGAATCTGTATGATGAGTATCCCTTCGTCGTCTACTTCTGTAGTCCATATTTTTTCCACCCTGTAATTCTGATTGATAAGGCTCTTGTTTTATTTCTACAGGAATTTGATAGTTGTTCTGCTCCATTTCTCCAATTCCACAGACAGGACTCGAGGGGCAGTCTGATTCTTCCTTAATTTTCTTCTCTGAATTTCCGTCGCCATCTTCCGCTTCGTTCCACGACTCGTCTCCTCCGCCTGGAAAGTAACAAAATAAACGTTTCGGTAAGTTAGAGTTCGGTTAGACAGAGAGCAAGCAAATCCCACTTTAAACTACACTACATAAAATGTCAACGTAGTAGAAAGCCATGGCCATGTATTTCCCTACCTTCTCCGATTCCTATTGCAAGTTTCCCCATGCCCATGTATTTGCCAAGTGCTCCGAAAAGCAACTGCACGAAGAATCTCTTCTATATAATTTTGCTATGTAACTGTTTAGCTCATTCAGTCTCATCTTGCCTTTGCACGCAGAGTTAATAATAAGTAACTAATTTATGTGGATTTACCAGGAAGCATGCAACATCACTTCTAATACATAGTAGTAGCTCTACAAATAATAATCAATTATAATAATATAAATGCGTACGCAATGCGCATTCCGTATCAAGACACAACTAAACACAGTTGCGTTGTATCAAAACCTGTAATTTACACGTCTCAGGCATATAATCTTGCGATGAGTGTGGATGCAGCAAATATGATTGCATCAATATCCATATCCCATATCAAAACATTTCCTATACGCAATGAAATACACGATATGGTGAATACATATATTAGTGCATTTGCAACAACAAAGGAACGTGCACCATACAGCTGAAACCAGTAGGTTGTAATTATGTGCTAATTGCAAGTAGCATTGTGTAGCACCTTCTGTTATCAAAGGTATAATCATTTAACAAGGTTTTAAAGCAGGCTTGTTTAACAAGAGCCGACGAATTAAACTCTGATTCGATGCTTACCTATAACATCATTATCCTGTTCCTATATGAATTAACATCGATTCACTACATTATCTAGTGTAATTATAATTAAAGCTTATGATTCTTCATCTCTTTGTAAAACGGTTGATATAAACTTAGACACGTGCGAAATAAACAGACCTGCAGATCCAGACTGAGAAATAAGGATGGTCAAACCAAAAAGAACATGTCTACAAAAATACAAACTCTTCTTTGTCTGTAAAATTTCCTGCGATTCAAAAACTTTGTAGGAAAAATTTGTAAAATGTTGGCTGCACTCTTTCGTAAGTAGTATTTTACGTCATGCTCGCCATGATTGCAGTTCTGTAGCAACATTTCTTTCCTTAAAAGGTATTTTTAAAGAGAAGGTATTTCATTGTGAACTTATAAGTACAGAGAAACAAGACAAGAATAAGAAATTAGATCCATCAATCAATTCTAGACCTTATTGTGATTGTACAGATGCTAAATATTTAGTTCGCTAGTTTTCACTCTTCTAACTTACTAATAATATGTCCGACCCATGTACAAGCTGTCACAATCATTGTCACTGTCATGTCAGTTTCTTGAGTGTCAGTGTCTACGAATAGTAAAAAGAGACATGGCTCTGTCTTTACATTACATACTCTCAAGTTCCTCACTACTAAATGGCATGGCCTTATGTCTATTAGTACAAACCTATACGTGTATTATTATAATACACCTCAGCCGACCCCGTCATATATATAAGTAAGAAGTCAGGTCTCAATTGAATTCAATTCATTCACTCATCTGCTCACAACAAACGAGCTACCTACCTGCATGGAATAATAATACTTTTCGAATACAATGAAGACAGATACACAGAACAGAACTACAAACAACGACACAAAGTCAATAGGCAAAGACAGTTGTGTATAAAAAATATTTCAACAACTTTCCTATAATATACTCCACACATTGAGTCGTATATTATATCAAGTGTACTAGTACTGGCATAGCATGAACATCTTCTCATTTCATTTTACAGTCTGGAAATCGTGTCCACTTGTCTTGTCATTTGTCATCATCAGATCAAGTTGGGACATGGCATACCATTGGACGCATTGCAATGCACCACACAGCAAAACACCAATTCCACAGAGATAAGATTCAAATTGAACAGAATGGAATGAATTGTTGTAGTTAAATGTGTACTCGCATACGTGGAAACTACATACATTGCATACCTACTTGTATATATAGACAAAGAGTATAATAAACTATATAGGTATGTGTATACGTTGGATTAAAATGAATGGAATGAATGAAACAATGAGGATGACAGCGTGTGATAGTATTAGTGATGCATTTCCGTTGTTTTTTGTTACAGTTGGTTGACAATAATAGTGTTGTCGCTAAGAGTGGGTTGGTTAAGTTGAGACTATAAGAAAGTTATACTGTGTGTGAGAGCAGTTCATAAGTTGCCTGCTGATCATGCGAAATGTCCATTCATATAGCTAAATGGTTAAGTACACGACTAACACGACTGTAATGCAAAAGTCTGGTTGACAGAAAGTCATAAAACATAACAAAATAGATTACATGAACTAAAGAGCCGTACAATGTCACTCATACATTCTTAACAGGAGCGTTAGCTAATAAAGCACTCCATCAATTTCTGTATGGTATGTTTTCCACGATAAAACGAAGCCTCACCATTTATGTTTCTGGACGAGCCATCTTACTAAATATGTGAAAGCATTTTCCTATAATAATATATCCTTTATTGCCGAAAAAAACATTTTTATTGTGGAAGTTTGATAATCATTGCTGGCCACATCGCAGTTTCTTGAACATTTTTGTCTTTGTCATGGAAAAGTAATGAGACGGGAGCAGCAACTCACCGTTCCAATTGAAACGTAAATAATTGCTGTGATAAGAGTAAAGAATGGGATAATAAAAGCAAGAAAATTCAATTCGAAACCTTGATCAGATCTAAAAGGAGCAGTAAACAGTAAAAGCTTGTATGCTAAAAAAAATTAAGAGCTTAATTCGAAGAGCCATCACATACATATTTAATATGTGTTGTGAAGACTGACATAACGCAAGAACAGTTTAAATTTCTAAAAGTTTCTTTTAAGAGCCTCATTACAGAATATCAAAGATAAAATTATAAATACAACTCATGCATATACTGTTGCAGGGAATATATTTGCTATTTTCTACCAGGTACTTAAAAAATGCTCCACAATCGAGTTCCGCACGCATTCCAAAAACTTTCCATCGTTTACTTATCGAGCTTTATTGTCAAAGAAGTATTACAGTAGGTAGGTTGGGTACATAAACCTTTTATAATCAAGTTAGCTGCGCAAAATGCATAGTCTACCGAATTTTAATATAAATGGCTTAATTTACAGGTGAAGTATGTCGAACTGTCTGGGGATTGAGAATTGAGACATTAGAGGATATTATTAGCAGATCACACATTGGCATTTCCAGTTGCTAATACTAATGTGTGCATAATTAAATTTCCCCATTAATTTATGCTCTTTGTTTTCAAAAACGAGTTCACTTTCATGAATGCGAAAATTAATTGCGTTTTGTTGCCAACATAAATTGGATTTTTAAACACATAGTGTAATCTAGGCACAATCTCTAATTGTAAGTAAGCAGAGCTGGTAGATTACTTATTTCTGGCAAAAAATTACACTACAGGTAGTAGGAGGAGTCCCACCACCAAGATTCATTAATACATACACACGTAATTAGAATTTCCTGCACCCTGCAGGTAAAACCATTTGTGTGTTTATGCCTTTTCGATTCCGGGTGTTGCATTTTGTACTCAAAATGGGTTTGTAAGTATAAACAAACAACGCAGATATATTTGTTGTTGTTCTCCCCAACAGAGAAAGAATTTTAGCGCAAACACTAACTACATAATGATTGTATTACATCGCATGAGTACATTTTCTTCTCAAGCTTGTGCAAAATTCTGTCTGTATATGTGCACATAATGATTATTATGTGCATTTCCTGAGAAATAATATTCTTTTTCATTAGAACAAGCAAGATGTACTCAAGAGATAATAATTTCCATTTTACCATGCATTTAAATCTTGAAATGGTCTCTGAACATAATTGCAAGTACCTGACTATCGTTATTTCAAACTCCTTCGTATAACGAATGTGCAAGCTGGATGATTCTTTAGATATTGTTGTCTATCTACGATGGTGAGCTCTGGACATCATGAGAGCTTACATTACACAGAACATTACAAGGTTGAAAAATTGTTAGGTCATCTGATAAGATAAGGAATATGGATTGTACACACTGAATACAGAATACAAAATACCTACTTACGTATCATAACAACGAAGATAATGAATTACTCGGTTTTTTATAATGTGAGCCTGATGACGATATCAGAGTACGAATGAAAGGAGTGGCAACGGCAACTGGCCCGGTCAGCTATTGTATTAGAAACATTATAAAGTGTATGCATGTTTTATATCTCTAGTGTCAACTAACAATAAGACGTAGACGTAACTTGTAGTAAAAGGCATAAGCGTGCATAAGATATAAGAGCTAAGATTAGTTTTCTGATTACCCACAGTGCTGTGGCTGACTACGTATGTCCAGTCTGATAATGTCAAAGTAAAATATAACACAAAGCTACCTACCTGCTTTCGCAGCTATATCATTAAACCACTACTACCTTACCATATGTACTACAAGTACAACAGCTTTATATAAACTCTATTATTGAGTACAAAACTACATTGCTGGTGAAACTATAAGGAGTGAAGCTAATGAAGCGAATGGACAGTTGAATTAGGGAACAATGGGATTTGGCAGAGGGAGAAATGTTATCAGAACAAAGATCTGCATGAACAGGAGCTTATCAACTTAACAATAATAATGTATAACCCTGGTTGACTAGACTTATGTGGAGTGCTATATAGTTCTTATTGCTATTACACACAGTTTCATACAGTTCTTACAGACTTTCGTGTATATTAACAAAGTACAACTGTATTTATCTGACAATGAGCTACTTAGATGCAAGTCAGAGCTCTTATTCATGCAAGTTTTGTTACTTACTAACTTTCAGAGCCACAAACCAACAACAGCTTGAAACACTTACACACACTAACTCTTAATACCATGCACAATGCCTATTATTCCTGTATAAATAAACTTACACACCTTACTTTTGTATTTCATATCATATCCATTCTATGTTCATAATTTAGTAATGTGACCGATAGTGAACTAACGTCGTAGCTGAAGTGTACAAACCTTAAGCACGAAATTTTAATATGAAGATATATAGACATAGGATTTCTACATATAAGACCTGATTATGTAAATTTGGGATTAGCCAGACTGCAAAACATTGCAGTAATCAGTAATGGTTTATAAAGTTTCCTATTTACTTGGCTAAGTAAGCTAAATCCGCTACTGCCGAGAGTATTGTATAAATATCATTACGATTATGGCTCTGACTATGACCATGGTCAAATAAATAAGGATATTTAAGTACTTGCAATTACATACTTCAACTAAAACTACACGTATTAGGAACTAGTAAAATCATTACACAGAGAAAACAATTTCTGTGGATTTGGTAATAAGTTGAGTTTATTCCAGCAATCGTTGGTTGTGTATGCCAAAGTAATGTAATGGGGGTATAGGTAAATAAAATTGGACTGGTTTGAGTTGGAGTTGGTCTGTGAGTGAAGTTAGCATGCAAGCATGCACATCCGTCATCTCGATAAGGGAGAAAGGTTTTCCATTAATTTTCCGCAATCATGCTGATAAAAATCTAGTCTTATCAGTTACATCAGACAGACAATTAAAAAGGTTCTCTACAATATAACTTCAACAGCTATATCTGATCGAAAAAGTTGATGCCGAGAAAGAAAAAAAATTCCAGGGCGTTGCTGCAATGTTCTCAGCCAGGTAACTATAACTTCTTCGTCTTCTTACGTTGTAAAAACAGCTTAGGCGCTAAGAAACTGTATAACTCACTATTTACCCAGTCTATGGTATTAGTGTTGGATAAACCATGTAATTTTTGATTCTGCTCAAAAGGTAAAGTATTAAAGTATTTGTGTACTAATAGTACTTAGCTTCAGTTTGACTCTCGCCATGATATTCAGTTAATAAGTTTTAGGGAAATATATTACAAGTGCAAGAGGAAAGATACGATTGTTAGTTTTTAAGTTACGGTACTATGCATGGAAGATGCATGTTTCTCTTCGGTTAGTATGATGTTAAAGTATTAACGAGACTCATATAGAACCTGGATTAATAAGAATATATATAACGATGAATATTTACTTTTTACTGTATGTATGAAGAAAGAGGCAAAGTTTGAGAGAGAATCCTTAATCTTTATCCTACACGAAAATCTGTAAACTTTAACTAACCATGAATTACTAAGTTAAAGTGTGAATGAGAGGAACCAACAAAGCAATTCATTCAACACGTAAGTAACTCAACGCAATGTTAATTCCAGACATAGGAATAATAGCAGTAGTTCGTTGTCGTTAACTTGACTGACTGATTAGAGGAGGCACACAGGCAATTGATGTGTGTGTCCGTGTGCGTGTGTCTAACACGTAGAAAGTTACAGCTACCATTCCATACAAACGCAACGCACAGCACATAAAATATTTCATTTGCTTATGTTTGCTGTATACCTTGAGATAAACGCAGGAAGGCACCTTTTCTTGACGATTGACGACTCGGCTCGACACAATCTCCTCGCCAGGCTTGACTTGAGTTTATATTGGCAAGGTGGAGTTGAATTTGTGTATTGTACTTCCTATTAGTAACTACACAATGTATTAAGTACAAAGCTACTATGTAAAAGATTTCAGATCTCTCATCAATCTCGCCTCACCTTTACTTTACAATTCATCCCTGACCTTTGAGCGAGGAAAAAGTTTCTCTCTCTCGAAAGAGTGAGAGAGAGATAAGCAATCGGAGCTTGTTCTCAGTAGTTATTCACTCCTCACTCTCCGAAACCTTATCAAATTCAAGAAAGGACTACAATGAAAAACCAATTCACAAATTGCTCCTGTCGCCATTAAATTCCCTGCTTCCAAGTATCCCATCCAATCCAAAGAAATAAATATATCATTTTGACTTTAATTGCAGTCAGCCATTTAAATTTTAGTCGAAAGCAACGAATCAATTGCATTGTTGTGTGTGTGATGTGTTGCTGAGTAATAGAATGCCATCCCATCCTCAATGTCTCCCACATTCAATCCAACTACTCATCCGATGAGAGTGCCACAATAATAATCATACACGCACATTAAATAGACAAGTAGTCTATTGTGCACGGATTTTCCTATTGGCACAACAAAGTCGTAAACTTGTTGTTAAACAAAGAGATAAAAAACTTGAATCGGGATCCAGACTGATGAATCAAAGTGATTGTGCAAGTCTTTCTCTGTGCATGGCTATTTATTTCGCAAAACTTGCAATGTCCAAGAATGAGTATACTTTAACCCTTTAACGTGTGTATACATATACATAAGCACATATACATAAAATACACTCCACGTACTTACTAAGCACCTTCCCACTGATAACTGATTGTGAGAAATATGGTAGGTAGGTACAATTCAATACCAGTACCTCAGCATTAATGAATTATTATAAGAAAGGGCATCTGGGATGATAAATCTCATTTTTATTAAACATACATGTATTACATATAACTCATATCCAGTATGTATCACCAAACCAAACGTTACTTTACTACCATACTTACTCGTATTCTTTCTTCTAAGGCCCAAACAGCCATTATACACAACTATAATGTACAATGCAGTTCTTTGCTTATTAAATGGGTAGTAAATGACTTGAGCCTACAGTTAGAACTTGCTGATTGTGAATATGGCAGGTAGTAGTTGGATATTACACGTATTACATTATAGTAGTTACAATCCTATATAGACCTATATATACTAGACAATAATACACATAAGGCAAAAGGTAGTAGTAGTAGTTTGGCTATTGTAAAGATATTAGTATATTATTATAAGCTATAACTAAAGGTAGGTACTACTACTTGGTCCGTATTATAGAGTTGACTGCTCAAGCTCTAGCCGAGTGCTGATGTTATCTTTGAGCTCGACACAAGTTGCGTGGTACCTGCCCAACAATTTCCTTAAGACAGTACAGTCCTTGTTTACCCTCACAAATCATCCGAATCTGGCATCAGAAATAAATACAGTGAGACTTTTATCTCCGCCTCCAAAACTTACCTCGTCTTCCTTCTTCTTCTTCTCTTCTTTCCAACTCTCTCGTACACCAGAAGACGTTTATAATCAACATCAACTCATGCAGAACTTTCCTACACTGAACTTGTGCAGGTTCAAATTGACTTACACTTTGTACACCTAGTAACTCTTTGCCCAGGATTCTATGTTGACTTACATTCGCTCTGTGTGTAGGTAGGTTACTTACATACTACATTACCAGAATAACAAGACAGCTATTAATTAGACTTGATCATCATCACCATCATCATCTCATATAAAACATAACATCACATAACTCAACAAAACTTAGTATGAGCAACCAGGGCATATAATAATACACTATCTCTACACAAAACAGTATATACGCTTGTTTGTTATAGAAGTTCGGTTATAATATTATCGCATTCGTAAATGTGTGTAGGTATTATATCAAAAACGCAGGGAACCAACCTACAAACCACACAAACTCCAAGTCCTGCCTTCCTTCCTTCCTCCTTTACCTTTTTCTTGACTCGTCGAGTACATTATCGCTTTGTACTTTACTTTTTACGTTATGTTTGCTAACTTATTAAAGCATCATCTAGTAAAAGTGTAAGTACATCATCATGCACGGTCAACAAGAAGGCTTTTTTCAGACAAAATGCATAATGGGGAGTGTAGTAAAAGAGAAATAGTAGTAAGTTTGATATCATCGTGTATAGCTCTATGGCCTAGTCACTCAGCTCAGGCTCTCATCCTCTCCTGCCTTTTTCCACTGCATAAAATGTTATCTGGGAACATCATCTCATTTCATATATACAAAGTAGGTGCTTGCACCAGTAAGACAATGTTTTGTTTTAAATATATTACTGCTTGCCCAGTTAATAACGTATTTCTGAAATTTTCTAGCGAAATGAAACAAGAAAAGTTTTATCTGAGCAAAGCCCGTCAACTCAACTGGAAATAAATAATAATATACAACTCTTTGCTTACATTTTAATATATTAAGAAAAACTCGGATAGACATCTTATAAAATGTGTTGTTTTCTGAAGGAAGACTTCAGTTTGCATACAGAGAGAGAGTGTAGTAGTGTAAGTAAAGTACGTAACAACTTTTGTAGAACCAGCAGTCGGTCGGCTCCCTCCGGCCATTCCTCAACGACTCTTCTTGTTTCATATTTCATTTCATTTTGCATTGTTTTCCCTTATTCCTCTATGCTCACTTGAAAATCGCAGATTCGTATCTATCTGTTGTGTGCCATCCATCCACTTATTTTTCCATGACTTTTGTATTTTTCCTCACGAAATCAATAGATAATGGAGGTAATATGATGTGACGCTTCACGTCATTTGCATTTCATTAGTAATTCTCCGCTCAGATGGTAAATATATATTTATTTGCAGATAATATACACAAAACTGAGAATGCAATGGTGAGAGAAGAGAGAAGGGTAGTTTTGAAATGCTTACAAAAGACAGTGGTAAAACAAAGCGCAATGTTAATGATACAAGCAAAGTATGTAACGTTGAACGTATATATAATAGTTAAAAACTATATACTGGTTGTAACAAAGGAACAGAAGTCTGTCTACTAAACAAAATGAAATCTCTTTGTTTTCTGTTTTGGCAGATGCGAAATAAAAAGACCAAAAGAAGACGTAACCGAAACAAGACACAAAGGTCTTCCCGCAATGGTTAGTTATGTGAGTGAATGTGAAGGGGTATTGTTTAACATTCATCTTATTTGTTTGAACGTGTGTTTTATATCTTTTCGTTTCTTCTCCGTAATGAAATATTCAATTTCTTCTTAAAAGAATCCTACGCACTCAAGGGAACACTCATTGTTAAGTTTCGTAAAGTAAGCATCGCATTGATGAGACGGCAAATGTTGCTGACTGCTATCTATCTCCCATGAAATGAAAGAATAAATACTTTTCAATATATAACTTCCTTACGTATTCAATTCAGTATATGATGTAAATATTATAATGCATGCACTGCATATTTTATACTGGTATAAATGTACAACTTCATGAACAAAGTACAACACAGTTTTTACCTTTGGGTATATAGGTAAGTCGTTTCAATTTAACCTTAGCATTTAGTTTGAAAATGGTTTTGCTTTGCTCTATCCACTCGAAGGCGTGGAAAGAAGAGTGACACTATCAAAGAACTCTGATCAAAAGACAAGTACAGCTGTCAAAATCGGGTAACTTCTTCATTGGTACTAGGAATACATTTTGGAAATTACATGTGCACGTTTATCTCATATAAGTACATTACATATATGTACAGGTACTCAGAAAATCATGCATTTTTATATCACAGCAATATGCTATAGTTGTATTGCATGACAGTAAATGGTATATACATGCGGATGCATAAGATCGAGTGTGTGTGTACTGTGGAAAATAATATTATCAATTTACAAATAAGATTTCAGTCTAGTGTTTATTAAGGCTAAAGCTTCATATCTGTAAAATGCATTCCTATATGCCCATACTCAAAGTTTATAGTAATAATAGGCAGACAATCGTTAACAGTAGTCACATCTTAAACTTTCAAACGTACAAATGGATTAACGCACGGATGCTGGATGATGACAGCTTGTATATCAACATCATCATCATCCGTCACATCACTCATCTCAAAATCAATAACTGATATGATAATGTAATAGTCAATCTTGCCCTGCATTAAGTGCATTAGATACCTGTGAAGGTATAAAAATAAATACACTGTTGAGATTGAGTCTATGGTTGAGACAAGTAAGGGACTGGAGTAGAAAAAATTCGAGGAAAGTTATACTAACAGAAACAAACCCACGTTCTTATGTAGTAGCAGCAGCTACCTTTTGTACCTAAAGTATATCATTAACTGCCACTGCCAGTAATTATTTTCAGCCCACTATACAAATATAATGCGAAGATCTTAAATGATTCTCTATGTACAGCTACTTATGTATGTAAATGGAACTTTTAGAACTTTACACTATAATAAAGGCAAAATAGTTCATATAAGTATCGCATTTACTTCTTACCTATTTGCATATTCAAATTACTGTTTTATTTCTGTTACAGTCATCACGTCATCAGTAATCCACTGCAGGTATTTGCTAAACCTATTTGTGGAAATGACTTTCTGAACTTTCATTACTATTTTATTTGTACGTGCTAATGTCACACTTGCGGGAGACTAAATGCTATCCTACAGCTACTGTTGTGAATATAAAGACTTTTTCTATCTATGTTAGGAATAATAAATCACACAAAAGCTTACCGCAAAATAAATTTAATCCCAAAATTCCATTTCCCACGTTATTAAATTATTATGAGTTCAATTAAGATTTTGTAAATGTTTACCCAGACCCAATGATATTGATATGCATATGTAAACGATATATGGTCAAAGACGACCTCAAGTCAAGCGTTAGAAATGTTATAGATATTTAACGTATGGGTAAAACCAATGTGTTAAGTAGGATTGCCTTAACGAAAGATAAATGTTGCAGGTACGGACATTTTATATGAATGTCACATAGAATCGCGTGGGTAAAAGTAAATTTTCAGTCCATCAAGCCACGTAAATATATTTCGATACAATTAGTGGGGATTGGCCTTACTTGCTCGTAATACGGCTGTGTAGAAAAAGCCGATTCATCATTTAAAGATTTATTTTCCTTAATGTTAGTAATTTTAGTGTTTCATATTCCTTCATTGACACCAGTCGATTTGGGTCATCAACAGAAGTCATCAGCAGACACTGAGCTGGATTAATTTCTTTTCATACCCAATACTTTTCAAATTGTAATGAGTTCCATTACGATTTTGTAAACAGAGGTGGCATTTATTATTGTGGTAGGACCAGCAATCAATCCAACCGTCAAAAACACTTTGGATATTTACCTAACTAGGTATATTTGGAAAACACTTATGTTAAGCTTACGACCTGTTAAATATCGTAATATTTGTACCTGCATATACCGCTGTGTTGTGTAAACAAGTAATGACGCAGACCGCAGAATTTTCTACTCGTGATTACTGGTTCATCTTTTCTGCACTTAAATCTTAAGTTTTTATGCTGTGCAAAAGGTTTAGGCAGTAGAGAAAAACTGTCTGTAAAATTATAATTACTTTTATCATACCTATTAAGCCCTTTCGCGTTATATCCGACGATGATTTATTAAAAATACGCCAGCCTTGCGGTTTATAACTTAAGTATAGGTTGAGTTAACAACTCAAACCTCTGAAGTGTTACTATAACTAAGTAAATTATTCCTAGACTTTTGAATTCAGTGATATCTCCTGTTCTGGTGGCGGAGTGGAGACAATAATTCTGGAGTAATTGTGAATACAGAATCAAGTATTGCTGTCCAATACATTTAATGTATGCCTAGTACAGCCAAGGGGGCTACTTCCATCCAGAGAATCGTAAATATTCTGATCGCATCGTTTTTTACCAATTAAATTCCTTATTTCCAAGGTTTAGTTTATACCTATAGCGTAGTCGTTTACATAAACATCGCTTCCCATATCTTAGCAAAGTAAAGCAGAGTTTTACGTTTCGGGTTTCCCATTTTTAATGCAAATAACAGTAAATTGTGAAACTAGTATTTAGGCACTTTTTGTACAATTGCCCATGTCGCTTTGAATATGTAGAATTGCAGAAGGCCGACTTGTCGAGACAAAGTCAAATTTTACATCGAGTGCTTACATGAAACATGTAGATGCATTTTAATTTTATTGAATTCATTTGCTGTGGAGATATTTAGGGAGGAACCATTCGTCAATCGAATCAATAGCAATAACAGCCAGCATTAGATTGTACTTCAAAAAGGAAACCCCTATTTAAACTCTTAAGGTTGTCTACTGCAACTTGCAACAATTACCTAATGCAATTCCGATGTAGCATGTAACACAAATCAATGTGCAACCTAGCTAAAGCATAAAATACATACCTATGCATTCCTACTCTAAAGGCCTATAAGAAGGTGGTATACCTAAATGTGACTTGCTGGTCTTTCGTCTGTCTGACTGTTGTAACAATTATAATAACAATTATTTATCCAGCGTAGCACAGCAGACGTATCGTCTATTCAATGCGTCAGTTTTGAATCAGTCTGAATTGATTTGATCGAGCAACCTCCCCCAATTCCAATCAAATTCTCATAAATAGATTTGAACGATAAAAATTATTAATACACAGGTAAATATTCCGCATCTCGATGCTTGATCCCTAAATTATTACATTTCATTTAGTATATCATTATTGACTGAAAGGCTTTGACTTCCGTTCAATCAACAATATGACATGTCGTGGGCTGCCTATTATTTGCAAGGCGAGGGCAGACGCAGACGAGGAATAACCAAAAGCCTCTGTATGATAGCAGCACACTCAAATGATGTAGCCATCATTCTTAATACCTTCTAGACCCTTATTTGTACCCTAAGGCATCCACTTTGTTAGACATGTAGTTAATGATACATAATAGTATAACTCTGCATGCAATGAATTCAATATACTTTTTAAGGTATAGCAATAATAGCAATTGATGTGAATTGTGAACGAAAACTGAGGATAAGAGGGAGCTAAAAGAAAAAAAAACTATTATAGTAATAGATTACATGGACATCATGCAAGTCCAGTCAAGTTCGAGAGACATGTCAAGTCCAGACAGCCAAAGATAGTGACAGTCGATAAGTAAATGGTGAGTTGAGTTCTTTAAGAGATGCCAAGTGCCAAACTACAGAAACAAACAAGACTCTGAGAAAACAATAGTCCCAGTTTGAGAGTTTGACTGCTTCGATGTATTTAGCCAGATTGATAAGTCTGAACATCAATGAATCTAAGTACTGATCAAAAATACCTGCAGGATTTCTTTCGCTATTCGTACATGAAGTGATGTGTGGTTTACTTTGTATCATGCAAATGGTATTCAAATAGTAATGATAATGATGTGTATAAATTCCGTCACTTTTTAATCTACTACTACAGACTCGTTAAACGTTAAATCATCTCACTCTTAGTTAGTAATTACCTGTACTCGTAGTAGTTGTTTAAATGATTTTATTTTGTTTCTGCCAGGGAATAGTAGATTGGAATGCGCATTGGAAATAAATTCGAATAGAGATTGAGTGTGTTGATTTAAGGGTAGGTATGAAAATCCATTTTCTTCAAGTCATGATATAAACAACCGCATTGACCACAAGTATTTTTTAGGTGCAATATACAGATTATTACCTCAAAAAGAAAGAGCAATAAAGTACATGTGTACTATACTAAATGATTGCACTACTCATGGCTTTTGAACAGGATCTGAAATATTCAGTGAGTAATATCTTTGATTGCAGAGACTCGATCCATCACAATGCCAATCATAAAGATCTACATTAACAAAACATGACCTTGATTTAAATATAAATGCAAACGATCGAGAAACACACGCGATCATATCTCAAATAGCCTGTCATGCATTAGATTCATTTCATGATTTCTCTACTCAACCCTAAAAAAGTAGTATGAGTATGAGTAAAGTAACCTACGTGCCCAGATATATTAATTGTACTCCCATATACCCTCCTATGCCACGAATGTTCATATCTGCATACCCATAGAGTGTAGTGGTGTATAGATAAATAATCATATAATTATAATATTCGTGCATTCTTTGTATAGAACATTTATTGTAAGCAGCAAGACACATTCATGCCAACAATACGACGAATAATCAAATAAACATCTTACGAATAGAATAATATTGCAAAGGTTTTGTTATTATACTTCTGAATTGAATGTCATGAACTGCCATATATCTTAACTAGTGATTTGATTACAAGTCACTTTTTAAGAAGCTGTATTCATATTACATACGCTGTCTCTGTTAAAGTGCCTTAATAAGCAAATTAGCCCATTAATACATAACTGCTGCAACTACTTTAACTGAAATTCCATATTCCAACCTGGAGTAGTATTGTATTACCGCGACCTTCATGTAATACTGGAGAGTGCTCTGATTGCCTAACAGTTCTCAGTAAAAATATTTGTGGATTACAAAGCAGACGAAGAAGTGAGCAGAAAGCGACTGAAATGTGTTTTATTACCATTATGTGGCTGTATCTGTAAATATCGGAGGTTAAATACGAAAAGTCAAAGTAAATCAATGCGTCTTTATTGGAAAGGTAAAGCGATTGAAAGAGACAGACGTAGATATGCATTTGCATTCCGTAGCCTATCAATCACTCTTAAGGTCTACAATCTCAATCAAAAAGCACATCTAAGTCTCCTCCCAGCCATCGTCTGAAAAGGTGACTTTTCACCTGCACTTTATCTTTTTATTGATTTTTTTCACATTTATTCTTTTCTTATCTGACTACTTGGCTACATTTACTTGTAGTTATAGTAGTGCATTATATCACATACGACAGCCCATTCAATCGTCAATCTCTCTTCTTCTATGCACACATCCATAAGTATTATATTAAGTATGTTCCACGGTATGCTTAATGCACTGCACTCAATCTTAATCTCACCGTCAGCGTCTCCTCTTCTCTCTTAACTTATTCAATGCGGAAAGGCACTTTCCTTCAAGTTTCTCTAATCTCAATCGCTATCGTTCTCTTCTTTACTGGAGCTTCAAAGAAAACTTAACTCTCTATAAGTTTATCTTCCATCTTCATTTCGAGAATATTATCTTAATTTTTTAATATAGCAATAAGCTCAACCTCAAGAGAAGTCTATGGAGAAATGCCACTCTAAAAAACTCCGAAATTTGAAATAGTCACTTCTACCAACTGAAAACATACAAGTAGGTTTCTCTATAGCCTTTTCATTTGCTTATTTGGGTGCAAGGTTGAATTTTCTAGTGGTTTTAGTAAATATTGCCCCTTAATGTAGTCTACTTACTTCACATCCACACATCGTCTGTCTCCAGAACTGAATGTCTCAATGACTGCAAAATAAGACCTTTCAGAAATCAAATTAAAAGACTTGTTTTTGGAAATAAAAACATAAGCATGCCATAACTCTTCTTAATAGCGAATTTAACCTCTTTATTCTCACGTTTATGACTCCTGTGTGGATTTTATATTTCCAGTTGTTCAACTTTTTCTCAGATGCGTATAGCAAGCTGAAGACAGTATCTAAGAATCACACTGGGCGTTTTGTTAGAAGTACCTTTTTATATCTAGATAGATTTTAGTAGTTCTGCTGAAGTGACAATAATATTCAGCCTTAGCACATTACTCTTCTCTCAGCCAACTAAACACCTTAGCGAAGTAATAAGTGACGTGCCTTTACCTTTATTGGTCATGATGATTGGAGTGATATATAAACTTCGGACCGTCCATGACACAGACTTGCCATCCTTACCATATTTCCGAGAATGACAAAACATTTCGACGATATACAAGCGTCTTGGCTAGTAATGAGTGCAGCTATATGAATTTTACGACTGATAACTCTCTACACGATCCTCCACACAGCAAGAAAAGAGCAATAATATAGTACGTAAAAGTTCGGCACATCAAACCGTTTCACGTTCTCTAATGATTCAATTCAACTTAATGCTGCTGATCCTTTATGTTACACCAGCCACTTAAGCTTTGTCTTTTGCAACGTATAAAACATGCATGAGTATAATGAGTTTTCCATTTATCAGTACTGTGCACATTCCTTTTGGCTTAATTATGTGTTGCATGTGTTCATATAATATGTTTTCATTTTCCGCGTATACAGTACTAAATATATATGTGTGTAATATTGAAATTGTACGAATGTATTCAAATGTAACTTTGTTAGCACTTAACTTTGCTGTTGACTGGTTGAGGTTGAGTTAATCATGTATAGGGGCTGCAACTCTGCACAGACATGCAAGATTGCGAAAAACGGTGGGTAGTGTGTATTAGTGTAAAGTTGTTGTTACATGGTGAGAAAATGAAGTATGAATTGCTTGCGAAAAGTTTTCAAGTCTAACTGACGGTTATCCAGCTGACTTGTATGAATGTCTAGAGAAAATGCAATATAATAAATAGATTTTGCCCAGTGATAGCCGCAGCCGAACTGCACGCGAAGCATTCTGTTTCTATATTGTGCCTATATACTATATACATGCTGAAAGTTCTTTCTTAAGGTTATAAGTAGGCTGATACGAAACTAAAAAGGGTACATGATTAGGTATTGTGCATTACATTACATTACATGATTTAAAAATAGGTAGTACGTATTTATTATTTGTATTCGTAGTAAAATTGTGATATCTACTAGCATGTACAATGCAGAAGGAGTCTGCTTTATAAGTTATAAGAGGTATGGGTTTAACAAAAAAAATACTATATAGTACAGGGTTATACAGAAAGTAATATACTAAAGTAGTGTAGGTAATTTCCATGTGACATACATAAGTAGTTGCATACAAGTTTGTTCTTTCTCATTCATAGGTATCGCAAAATCCAGACAAAAAATATTTACTGATATCTGAGCATGCATATAGTGTATTATTGGTTTATGGGTTCGTAAGAAGTTTGAATGCAGTAATGGTATAGCTGATATACCTCCACTCATGAATATTTGGTAAACTGTGGAGGTACGATTGTACATGTCTTCTCATTTAAGGGAATAAAAATCTCATTTAATATTAATGACTGCAACTTGAAACTTATAAAGCTAATGATAAAATATTCACAAGGAATCCGCCTTTATATCTTTGACTGTACACGGCATTTGGTGCACAAATACATGGAAGGCTTTATGACTAATGTCGTTCTATTAATTATTTCGAAAGACTTAAGTGTTTCCTTCATTCTCTTGAAGTACTCGAACAAAGTCACCAAATGTTCAGCGGATATTGAAAAAGTATTGCTTTTTGTGTTGCACCGATTATCCCTGCAAGAGTCGGGACAAATGTACCTAACTTTATATTTTTACATCGATTTCTCTTATTTAATTGAGTCTTTCCATATACATCATATATACAATTCCGATAACATATCTATGACATCCATATTCAGTTAAGAGTAATGAAATCTATAGTATTGTAAGTTGTAAAAACACAATTTCAATATTCACTGCGTGAAACAGCCAAGGTTATTTCGTCCGTTTTATACATATTTTTGTACAAACAGATACCTACTGCATGCTTTTTAAACATTCCTTGACATTCTTGCAAGTGTAATATTTTGTAAGCTTTTCTTTCATTCAAAGTAATGTTCACTGTGTTTGTTACGATGTGTAAAAAGGTAAAATTATTACACAGCACAAATCAGAATGTTGCACTCACTGTCTTTTTCTCATCTCTCTTCCCATAACATTTCATTTCAATTTAGAAATATTTTATACTCTCTCATTAACATTTTTTATTTGTTAATAGTGATCGAGTCTTCACATATAAAATGTTTCCCATGTAAAATGTAATGCTGAAATGCATAATTACAAACCTTTCCTACTAAGAAAATTAAAAAATCATCAAATGAAAATAAAATTATTTGCTAGGTATGTTAGCTTCATTTGCGTTGAGTTTTTGAGAGAAAGCAACACATGGAAGGGAAAGGATAAATGAAAATGTTGCGTCAATAGATTCTTTTTGTTTTGAAAGATTCAGTTCATGTAGAATTCGATTTCTCAGATTTAGGTATTCATTCATGGTGAAGAATAGCCTGAACTACGATCTCCAGATGGCAGTTACGTAACGGATGCGATTTCATTTATTATGTTCGCAAATGTAATAGACAATACTTTAGTGTTATTCTGTCCAGATATACCAATAGCAGTTATTTAGATTACGACTGAAAGCATGGCCAAACCACTATACCAAAGCGGACAAACCTTTATAATTAAGAACTACTGCATAGGTACGTAACGTGCGTATTAATGTATTTCTGCAACAAATGTGTAAAAAATTTACAATTTATATAAGTTTTACCTCCCGTATCAACTATAATTATGAAAACGTTCCGTATATTCATACCTTTGTAAAAGGAAGTGTGAGCGAGAAGTGAAGTAGCTCAATTGTACCTATCATACTTTATATTTCTTGCTTAAATATGTAATCAATCAAATCAAGCATTACAAAATAAAATATAAAAAGTAGGCAATCCAGAATTATCAGTACAATTCAATCGTAGTTGGTTACATTTGAAAATGTCAACTGAAGACTGTATCAAAGTAACTCAATGCTGAATTGCAAACCCTGCTCCAGATTATATGTTTACAATGCAAAAACGATTTGAATGATTTTTATAATAAACTGGTCTTTCATCTGCTGTCCACTAAACTTAACTCGCTGTTGTAACAATAACAGAAGTTTCTACAGTTTACAACGAGACTATACAACAACTCTTGATTTCAGGTACCTTTACTTGAAAAGGATTAAAAGATGCAAGCAAAGCAATAAAACTTTGAAAGATGAGAATATTATTGGCACCTCGACTTATCCTCGAATTTTGCATTTACTACTATACTTCACACAGTCATAGAGGAAATTAAATAAAAGATTCCATATAGTAAGTAGTAAAACACAAACGTTTGTCCTAATGATGTAATGAACCTAAGATATCAGTATAATACACTGTATACTACAGTAGTATATAGTTTAGCTCATGTAATTGTATTTCAAGGTACAAATAATATTATTAGGATAGTACCTACCTAAAACATCTCAAGAAGTATATTTTTGCCATGTGTGTGTATTGTGTAGATGTATAAACTATAACGTAGTTAAACAATTCGTAGTATGTAAGCGATGAGATCGGTTGGCGGAGTACGCTGCTACACATACACACACTAATAGTAATACACAAGAAGCAATGAAAGACGAGGACGAGTGTATGTAAGATTGAGCAACTCACATCACACAATCCGAGTCTTTAGCTGCAGCCAGAGCTACAAGACTTAAAGAGAGAGAAGGAAAAGAAGTTGGTGCACACTCCTCCATGCCTTAAGCATTGAGAGAGACGGAGAGGACAGAGGCACACACTGAGGGAAAGGATTGGTGTTGACAAGAGCTGTCTGGAGAAGCAAGGTATCAATTGTCCCTTCTGATGGCAGATTGGTGACACCCAAATGCGCTAAACGACCCTGATAACATCATTTTATTGAGCTTGGGCAAGACCAGCCTTACTTTATAGACGACATATACGAGCACTATTATCCCCTCAAAACTTTCCATCATTATCATCATTATCTTATAACCGTACAACCCATCACCCTTAATGGACACTTTTACGCTATAATTGTCAAACAGGCCTCCATGAAGACTCTTCACATTGACTCAAACTTTCCTCGTCTTTTCTTATTCTTTTTCTTCATATGATTTCTGCTCTTTCCTCTTCTAACTCAATCCTCTTTCTGTACACACAACTTCAAACTGTCTTCCAAAGTTACTAATACACATACCACATACCTATATAACTTAGTAACGTTTAATGTATTTTGAGCATAAGCTGTGGGGTTATATAGGATGTAGGTACATACGCCATTGCTATACTTACACATAATATTTGTTTATACGCTCTTTTACAGAAACCAACTCCACCAATCGAATGATGCACTCACTCGTTCAATCTCATCATCATCATCTTTTCAAGTGCTCCTCAGTCTTTTCTTTCTTTTTTAGTTGCTTTTCTTTTGTTCTCGTGTAATACAGCAACACTGTATACACCAAACTACCTGAGTTGATCACAGCAGGTTAAACTCACTCAGCCCAAGCTTGATTTACTCTTTTGTACAATAACCAAGAGCTGTAGTGTAGTTGTGTTGTCTTTTAACTCGTCTCATCATCAACGAATCGCTATATCTTTTAGTGTAACGTATAAATGGTATATAAAACTTGTGGAGTAGTTAGTTGTAGTGGACATTGTCAGAATGACTAAAGGCTACCCTTTCCCTTAGCTCAGAGCCAATTTGCCCAATTTGAATTCTAATTCACTTAACCCATGACCTGCATACCAATCACCTATCTTCTTCCACCATCCAGCCATCTCTCCATAGTTAAGACTGGAGAAGTTGATTTTCTCATGTGAGACTGTGGCTTGTTCTGATGCTCTATTTTGTTTTGAGTGAGCAACACTCCTTAAAATCCATCTGTCTCATTCCCTATCAACATATACAAGTCATTTCAGTGTAAGTAGTAGTTCTACCAGGAGAATAGTGTCTTATTGAATGTACCTACGATATAGTACACATAAAAAGTACTTATCATCAACACCTCATTGATAGATATAGTGTAAAAGTATTATATGTACAACATGTATTCTGACATGTCTTCTAACTTTATAGAACAGGTAGGTATGTATTGTTTGCATTATACTGGAATACATTAGAAACACAGAAGAATGAAATCAAGTCACCACATCATCGTCCGTAGTCTAAACACCGTGCTGTCCTCTTGGCTCATCCGAAATCTCATCTCGTTCAATCCAATTCAACATTCGTGGCAATTAGTTTCTATTTGGAGAATCATTATCAACCGGTTTCTTTCCCCTAGTCATCTCATCGAATGAAGTATTACATTTCACTGCTTGCCCTTCTTGCTCATTCGACATTCTATTATCTTCTGTTAATATAGGTAAAGCAAGTCAAGTCCGAATGTATTTACTGAGAACATTACATAACATTAGTACATAACAATCCTGAAGAAATCAAGAGAGCAGAATTAATAGACAAGGCTGGAGACTGAAGCCAGGCAATAGGACAAGCTAAATTGTAATGTAATTCCAATTCGAGTGCGATAACAACACTGACTGACACTAAATACAGTTGAGAAACGGAGAAACTACACAGTGTGGAACATACAGAGCAAAGGAGACTTGTCGAAAGATTCAAGATCTTGTCTATCTTACTTAGTGGTTCAGCTACAAGTATTCTATTCTCATTCCAATACCTTGTTCTCCGTAGTCTCTCTCTCTCTCTCTTGTGCGTCATGTCATCGTGAAGGAACACAACCGATCCGGATTTCAATCTTTCTCGTCTTGCTTTGCTCCAATACTCCAATCTCACATCAATAGTTTGGGAAAGGAAATGAAACGCCTACCTCATAGCTTAATTAGGAAGTTTTAAAGCCTAAACGCATATGTACATGTCCTTTAAGGATTCAAAATCAGATTCTCGTAATTTTCAACAAGTCCAGTCATTCGTTTCACGAAGGTATATTGAGTGGCCGTGATTGATTGATTTAAAGGGTGATAAAAGGCCTTGATGACGCCACCACCCCTCCATAACATAAACATGCATTGATTATTGGTCGTGCTAAAGGACACAGTCACATCATAACTACAACAACTATAACTAACATCAAAGACTATATCAATTCTTCTGCCAAGAAAATAACATCTATACACAGGACTCTCCTCTGTTTATTCCTACAGAGAGAGACACTATACGGCCTTCACGGTGTCTTTTCACGTTATATAGAGAACAACATTCTCCCTCTTATTCTGCACAGTTCACTGTAATATGTATTAAGGATTGAGATCAACAGCATCATTGTACAGCCTGCTATCTCCGTTCTAGGATTCTCCTCCTTTCTCATTTACACTGAGACTGTATTGCAATGCAGAATCAAAATCTACTGGTATTGGGTTGGGCTCTTGGCTTGTTTCTCAAAATAACGAAGAGATACTAAAATCAAATCAGGGTGACAAAGAGTTTAACTGGAAATAAAATATACAACCTTAGTTGAGCATTGAATGTAACCCATATGTAACAACAATCCATAAACTTATATTCACTGTGTATAAGTATTGAGAAGAAATAATAGCAAAGAACAAACATTGTACATAGTTTCATTCGTTTATCTATATCTTTTATATAACAACTTCGAATCGACTTGTTTTCAGTTTGTGTATTCAGCTATCATGACAAATCCGGAAGGAAATAAAACCAAGTTATTGTTGACGGGAGAGAGATATTTGAACTGATAGCGAGTTCCGGCTGAATCAATTGATAAGCAACGGATTCACTCTCCCTCATCTCATCAGCCTCTCTCTCGTTTCTCTTACGCACATAATCCCATAGTGTACTGCTGCTGCAATGCTCTAAACGTGCAACTCCTCACCAACTGGTAATAATGTTGTATAAGGGCAATGAAATAATAAGTGTTGGCTATAATGATAATGATGTGACTTAACTTTCTATGTGAATATGCTCCATGTCCGTATACAATAATAAATTCAACCAGCACAAATGGTATAGCACATAAGTCTTGCTGTCGAGTTGCATTGGGTGGCTTCATGAAATGTAGTTGACAGCAATGCTGCTACTGATAGTCTCAACTGATTGGTTTTCAAATTATCGCTTATAATCGCAATAAATACTAAATGCTCTCTACTAATACTCCCATACGTTTTGACACGGCTAATAAAATACACACACCTATATAGTCAAGACGAACCACAATATTGCTACGGTTATTTATACAGAGCAAGTGTGTAATTCAATTTCCATAATATTATATCTTCCTATAGGCTATATTAGGATGAAACATTCCTAAGGTGCATTTATAATTTATTATACTATTACTACTAAAAGCAAATCTAGTGTTATATAAAGCTATTCTATAGGGCTAATACGTTATCATTCATTGCTTACGTAAATATATTTTTATACCTTCAATCTCTTTAGGTACGTCAGTCTTTTAATAATACGATTTGGGTGTTTATATTTAAGTTTTGCGTAGTGAATCCCCGTGCTTATCTTCTGCACAAGGTTTCACTATCAATTCTATTTCTCTAAATAGACATTATTACTATTAGCATAAAGCTGGAAACCCCGTAGCTTGTAGCTGTACTTTTGGAGACATATCACTTGGAAGACTGCTACTTGGTTTGTTAAAGAGCGTGCTCGTTGAATATTCTGGGACAGATTTAAGCTTTGATGATGATAGTAATAGGAATATGTGATAGGAGTCTCCTGTACTATTTGTGCCACTATTAGAGCAGTTGTTGACGAGGACATGGTGAAATACCAGAATATACTACGGGAAATCAACTACAGACACAGTGCAGTAGTGGTACTGTATAAATGGAAAAGTAGATATAATATTATGTTATATACAATAAGGACAGAGCAAAGACGATGGGAATAGTGTGGTGTAGCAAACTGCTCCGAAACATTCATATCTAGCGTCTATATCTGAGACTTAGTGTACATTGGCAATAGTGGTGGAGTAGAATTTTAGGTGGGTATTGTATAAAGTGGTAAGGCACGAGTACAGTTATATATGAATGTACGTATTAGGAATACATTGTGCAAAGTGTTCCATGTGTATTATTATATGGGAATATTAACATGGATGGTATCTTGTCTGTATAGATAGAATGGATGGAAAAGAAGGGTAGTTTTGTACAACAGTACAGTACTACACTATACACGGGGAATACATGGAGCATTTCGGAATTTGGAAACTGATGAAGCGTTTTATCATCAAGGATCGGGAGGCTCCTGTCGCTTTCAGCTGAAATGAACCTCGCTATCTGTAACATTGTCTTATCGCTTCTTTCCAGACCGAGCTTTTATCATCCATCCAATACTACGGCTATCTTCAATTTATCTTTATTTTGCAGGCTTTTCCTTATCACTAGTCATTAGAATATCTTAATATCCATCCTACTCGGAGCCAAACAGAAGTGAACTGATAACGCCTCACTATTCCACCAACCGTATCAGTTATGAACAAAAGATGTTTTTCACTCCAATGCGCCTGCCTGTCTCTAACACTGCATTTGCTTCGACTTGACTCTTTATATTGTAGTTTATACTTTAACTCCAACTCTAAAACTCTCTTCCCATCATCCCATTTCATAAAATCCAACAATACACTCACACAACACAGCATAAACGTCATAATTCTACACATACATATAAGTTGCATACACATATAGCCAAATGCATATCCTCCGACTCTGTGCGACTCATAAAACAACGTAAGTAGCAACACAACATAATGCTAAAGCCTTACCCTTCCTTCTCTGCAGAAAGTGTGGTGTGAGATACACGAATTCACTTTATTAATATAATGTTGTTAATATGTAATATTTAGGTACACTACTTCTGTGTGAATACTACTTGCCTTGTTCATATCAGTTCAGTATCTCACTTTTATATTAAATGCCAACTGTGTTGTATTCATTTAATGTGACAATAATGCATTCAGATGCGAATTATAAAAGACAAGACTTACTAAATCCTCCCCCAAATGCGGCTGTGAAACAAAATCAAAGTAAACTTTTGTCTACTGTCAAGTTTTAGCACGAGAAATTCTCAACGTTAGTTTAAATTGCCTGTTTCACATTTCTGAAATTTAGATGTTCACCCTCGCTTCTGCGAAATATCCATCTCTAGACATTTCAGTTGCTTATTTTTACACCTCGTTACGTAGCGCTTTCCGCTGACCTTCATTTGCATTTTTGTAAAGATCTTAAACCTGTAAACAAATGCTTTATGTTTTATTCAGTAACATTCCTACCTAGTTGGGCACAGCAGCTACATTACTTACACATCGTTAGTTTATAACATGTGTAGGTGGCATGTTCACACTTTAATCTTTATTTACATGATATGACATGCAAAAATGAATTTCTTTTATTTTTATTTTTGGCATCCTGTCCTGTAGAATATTTTAAAAGTATTGAGTTATCAAAGTTTAAAAATTAAATAGAATTTCTTTTTTCGTAGAAATATCAAGATTTTTGAACTTACTATTTACATCAATTTATCCCATAATATTTTTAAATGCAAATTAATTCTTTTGGTAAGTGAAACTCTTGAAGAATTTGAATTGCATGGAACAGTAATAGAGAAAGAATGTAGGAAAGTTTATCAGAATAAAGTTAAACTGTATCTGTAATGACGAAACCAAATTTCGAAATTGTCAAAAAATATGGTAATGCTAAAGTCTGGTATGGCCATTCGCAGTTTAAGTGCAATTTTTATATTTGGATATTACTAAGGTGAAGTATTGCAAAGCATTACCATGCGCCTTGAATACATTTAGTTGGTCTGGCAGACAGGAAACCCATTTTGATATCAACTATTACAAAAATTGGAAGTTATAATTACATAAAAATTATTATTTTCCCTTTATACGTGCAAATTCCTACATTTATGTAGTGCCACCGACAAGATGCCACGAAAAATACTTATGTATGCATTTGTTCGTCCACAGAATAATTTTTGAAAACATCCATTTTACATTAACTCTCGGAACATAATTTACAGAAATCTGATTGACCTGATATATCTATAACTCAAAATTAGTACAATTCGATTATAAAATTAAATGTTGTCTACCTGAATTAATGTTTAAATCCTATACATTCACATATCCATGAATTGATAATGAATTTCACTTACTTGCCTGCAATTGCGAACGCTTTGTATTTTATGATGTATTCCAAGAGCCTTGATGTATTCTCAATACAACAATTCATCCTGAATTTTCATAGATTTTTTAATTGCAAAATGATTGTTACATGAAGATTGTAGCCAAAATGTGCTAATGGCCTAATGGATGCTAAAGTAGGCCGTAATTCATGTAACATTGATTCGGAAGGAAAAAGTACGTGTAGACTTGTCCATTAAGCAATCAGTGGTAATTAAACTTATGAAAAGAAAATGAGCTGCATGAAATTTCTTAGCAAACTATATACCGTTACAGTTTGTATCAAATTATTGACTTGTAGTGAAAAATCACTTGGTTTAATTGATTAGGTTTGAAAAGTTGTTTGCGTTTTTTAAGGTTTAATTAGGGTTTCCAAGTAAAGTTGAAATGCTCATTCATTCATAATGGTTTTCTTAGCAGTTACGCTAATCAAGGAAAAACCTAGAAAGAGGATGATGTAATGACTTATGCATGACTATGTAGCTAGCGAGTAAGTAGTAATGTATTCTGCACACTTCCACTTCTGTGAGAGCCGTAGTTGTAATTCATTTTTACAGCACACCAATAAAAAGTACAAATAAAGTGCCACATTGTACGTATCCCATGTAAAAGTAATACTGAAATTGTATGTTATGTTAATAGTAGTTTACATCTTTTCATCTTCATCAAAGTGACTGACGGACGAAGAGAACTATCTCAAAGAACTGATAGGAGGAGATATGAAAGTTAAGAACGAAGCTCGGTCGACCTCAAATAACATAACAAGAGGAGGAGGGCATTGCACAAGCGAGCAAACAAAAAGCCAAAGCCAAGAAAAGTTTGAGAATATAATATGAAGACGTTCTATCATCATCAGAACAACACAATACAGCACAGCGGATATCTGCCTTCCTATCTGACTTTTGCTGAGAAAACATTCTTCTCTATACGTAACACACATTACATGTTCCTTCCCTTTATTTAACATTTCATCTTCTGTAGTACACATTGCACAGTGATATCATATTATTTTAAGTAGACTCTGCATTTGTTCACTGGGAATATAATGTGCCACATCTACACACTGCGCACTAGCAACGGCAGATAGTAGACAAAGTCTATTATATAATTTTTAGAACTGATGTGATGCGATGTGATGTAATGTACGTAAAATAAACTTATCTCCCACTTTTATCATGTTCTCTTCGTACTTACAGTATATACATTCATATAATAAATATGTGATGTGAGTGAGTTTCGTCTTTTCATACCAAAATCTTTCCATTGCAATGTTCAACAATATTTCTATTTGTTAGGATGACGAAGTCTTCCATAAGGCAAGCCTCCTATTATCTAATAATAGTCGTAGTTGTATCATATTTTGAGGTTCTAGTTCTTTTCCCCCAAATCAGAACATTCAGTCTTGAAGATAAAATGAAATGGATAGGAAAATCTAAACTAAAAGACCCAAGGAGAAAACACATCACCAATATTAGCTAAATAACTACTAAAGTTATATACAATATATACACTGTCTATATTCATACTGTAAAGGAGGTGTCATTTGTATAGAAAAGTGTATACACATAAACTCATGTATGTATAATTATTTCTTTATATAAGCATTCTTCAACTTGAGTAAGTAAACATCTCCGTAGAGTTCAAACTGTAAGAAATGAGAAATTTCCTGTTATTTTTACCGATGTAAATATTTTTGAATATTATATAAGTGTAAGTTATGCTTGAAATCGACAGTGAAGCATCATCCTTCTCAGATTGAATGAGAGATTACGTTTTGATGGCATGTAAATGAAATGAATTCATTGAGAAAAGGAGGTTAGCTCAAAGTTTTATCCTTACATAAATATATACATATACATATATCCTGTTCATTTCTCCGCATGATGCTGCATCATGTTTAAGCATTAATCTGTATCATGCCGTATCACATATAATAATTTATTTGCGTACATTTAATAGATATGTGATAATACGAGGCAAAGAATGAGGATATGAGCTTTGTACTACCTCTCCGAATGAAGAGGCTTGAATGGAGTGCGTGATCAGTTAATATCAATATCGAAATCACACTAGGAGTGAATAAAAAGAGCAAAGCTCTAGACACACAGCTTCATCGTGAAATGCATCATTTGATTTAATTCTACATGCAGACTGACTGTGTGAGAGCTACGAACAAAGTTCCTAACTGATGGACGTGAAAAATATATTTTGATTTGATATACACTACAATATATTCATTTATTGGACGAGATCACATAATGTGATCTTTTGTAACTTTTGACTAATCTACTTTGCGACAGTACCCACATGCTGTTTACTTCGCCAAGGCACACACGGTGTATTACTAAAGGAAGGTCCAAGACCTTTACAGGTCATCGTCTTATTATTATGTACTTGCTACAAATATAAATTCATTCATCCATGAAGAACTTGTACAGAGATAGCCAAAGTCTGTAATGTTTATTATCTTTTATCTGTTCACGATCCAAAATGATTGTGTCAAAAGGTTCTTTGCAAACTACATTACCACTGCATTTACATACGTTTTATATGCACATACACTCTGACATTATGTCTCTTTGTACACACACTGCGCAATATAGTTATATGTACAATCACAACCTAAGTAAGTACACACACGATTTAAACCAACAAGTATAAAGTAGTGAGGTAAATTGTTATAAAATGTATAGTATATGTGTTTGTGTATTAGTAACAACGTGTTAAAATCAACTAGACTTACACTACACCCTTCTTGCATACAATTACTATAATACAATTATATAATACCAGATATTACCAGCTATAGTAGACTGGCCTAGCATGTCATGTTGTTTAATAATGTATGTACTGTGTACAACAGATAAAAAATGACGTTTACTCAGTCACTTGAGTTTCATTTCTGATGTTCGGCTCTACTAGTCACTATCCACACACACACACCGAGTGTCAATGCAATGTATCTCTAAATCTTGTATCTATTTATCTTTTCAGACAAATATACTCTAATGCAATAAATATAAATGTACTGTTAAGTAATGTAGAAGCTTTATGTAATTTATTCCTATATAATGAGTGTATAACATACAGATACTGAACCCATAAGAATCCGGCACTCACATACGAAAGGCAATCTAACTATTTATGTTCTATACTTCTATCACACATCTATATGAACTCAACAACAACGTTCATCTCTCTATATATCTCTTATCTTCCTTGGTTAATTCCCACCTTCACAAAAAATATTTTCTTCATAATGCATGTAAATACTACGTAGTACATTCGGTTACTCACATAGCTGCAGAGATAGAACTAGAGTGTTACTGTTAGAATAACTTGTGGAATATCTTGTTTGCCCCGTACCTGAATAGTCGCGAGACATGAATTTTTTAATCTTATGTATCTTTCTACTGTCAAAGTATTTATCAAAAAGATATATACTGTGCCATATAACAATGTATTTCTAGCGATATGATAATAATTATTTCGTGTACAGCTGTGTATATTATGAATGTAAATATCTAAATACATGGAGATTTGTGCTGAGACAGTCATTATTATGCACTATAGGATAACTACAACAACAGGACTCTTGTCATGGCAGATACGTTATTTAGGTACTGTATCTTCTACTAAGGTATGTACATTGGTAAGTAATGTAATTTCAGTCTTAGTATATAAACTAATCGTTGAATTTTTAGCCTTTTAGATACATTAGGGAAAAATGTGTGATTTCACTTCTTATCAATCACAGTTGCACAGAATGATAGATATAATGTATTATCTCTATCTCTTGTAGAATTCATAGAATCAAACGAACATAGGCCAGAAGAGAGTTTATCCGTTTGTACATGTTTATTCCATTACATCATCGTCTTTTGCTTTATGAGTCGCATTCACGTGCCATCCTTTCCCTTTTGCCACATCAGGCTAGACTCATCACCTTTTTTGCCATCTCCATTAGTATCTTCTTTTTATGAGATGTACCTACATACTTTGTTCACTCAGTTGTTGTTGACATTTTGTTATTTTCACTAAGAATCATTTTTTATGCATTCTCCACTGCTTTTGATTGGAGGATTAAGGATTTTCAAACGCAGTTTGCAATATCATTAATACAGAAATCAATGAACTGTTACTAAATCTTCGTATATACACTTATCGAGTATGTGATGTGTCAAAGTTAAGAAGATGCTTCTTGTTTATTTTGAATGTAATGGGTAATTGCTCGATTCTTAGACATAGGTAGGTAAATATGAATACAGCCTCTAGTATTGCTGCAAGTTGCATAAGAGTGCAATACCTACACAATAGTAATATAATAACGAACCTGATCTTATTAGTCCATTCTAGTCTACGTAAGGCGATAGATAATGGCTCGTTTATCCAAGCCGTGAATGATGTGATGTGACAAATTCCAATCTCTAAAATCCATTAGCATGTGACTGAACTGAATAAAGACTTTCAACGATAAGTACTACCTCCTCTCCTTCGTATTATATACAAATAATGTATATAATGCCTACTCGTTCAACTACTATTAAAATCTCAGCTTTGTTTCAACTTATTTTTCAAAGATAGTATTCACTGATACAGAGAGACATTACTTAGCTCACACTCACAGTTAAAGCAACTTGAAATATACTCGTTGAAGTTAGGATTTTACAATTGAATATTATAGGTAAGTGCATTGCACACAGTCAGAGAGAGCAGAGATAGACGGCAATCAATTCTTATGGCTTAACTCGGCAACAACAACATTAAAGAAAACGATCCTAGAATCCATTACAAAACATGTAGGTAATTGCCAGACAAGTTTGGCTAATGTTTATCACCCACCATGATAGAATAGATAGATCTATTCAGAAGACATGCCTACAAAGCACATTCGCATTTTTCACCATCATCATCATGTACATCTGAGTGAGCACCGAGCAGAGTGCAAAGTGAGACTAAAAAACGGGGATTTTATTCACTCGTTTGCATTACATAAGTAACTTCACAACAACCTCCATTAGTATCAAGATCAAAGAAAGAAGTCTCACTCTTTAACACCAACATTTGCTCCTTTTTGCAAATGCATGGACAACATGCATAATACTGTAGCTATATAGTACTAATGCTCAATACCCCAATAGAATATAACAAAACGTTATATGAGGCAGACTTACAATCATTAAACTTGTTTTCATTGTTCCATGCTTATACAAGCAACTCTATACAGCATTCAAACGAAGAGAATTTTTTAAAAACGTTGGAAAAATTGGAGTTTGCCTCCCATATCAAAACAGGAAAAAAATCGGCAATGAAAAGCTGACAAACCTCCTTGACTTGGTTTTTATTCGATCACTCTCTCAAATGAAATTCAATTCCCATTTGATAGTTAAAGTTATATTAATCAGCCATAACATCAAGATGCGCCAGATAGCAAAATTCTTTACGCTGCTTCTGTATTCAGTAGTAATTGACATTTCTTGGAATTGATTTTACACTACAGATGCAAAGTTATACACACTACATAAGCTACCAGAGGATTTACACAAAACGGGAGCGGAAAATTGGCTACCAAATACATTATTGATGAGAATTAGCATGTACTTTATAAGCAATTTTTCCTCACTCGAATTCTCAGAGTTATTAGACTGCAGGTCGGGTGGATGAATTCATTTAGAGCTACTGCAGACCAAGCAGACACCACGCTTTACTTACTTAGACAGGTAATGCAAGTCGCAGTAGTAAAATGTAGCAATCTTCAATGTAATACAAATATAATAGCATGCAGAACTAACCTTATTGCCTACGCGCCAAACACAGGTCTCTCTCCTTACATCTCTCTCTCTCTGTTGTATCACACAGCTGATAATATAAACGCTATAATGTTGTGAATTGTATCGCATCGCTCATCGTCATTTTAGATTCATTCAATTCACTCCTGAATGAAGCTTTATAACTACACCACCCTCCCTCATGCTCTTTTGTCATACAAAGGCAATTCGATTCAATTCAGTTCAATTCAAACTCAAGATAACGCATAATGCTGCCAAACCAGAGCAAAGCGCTCCTTCCATCTTATCACAAATTCAAACACTAGTTTATTTTACCGTGATACAGATATTTACCCGTATAAGATTATCTCCCTATTTACCTACAAACTATAATTTATCACGATATTGTGCATACATTTATACATTTCCTTACGTAAATGAACTAATAGTTGCAGCATTCAGTAAGTAAGGACGATTTTACATTTTAAGTAATGCATTTAGTACATAATGATGACAATTTACCATAGGTAAAGATAATTTCGTAATTTAATGCTTTAAATAGTAAACTGTAAAATTTAATGGTCATAAGCGTATATGGGAATTACAAAATCAATGCACCACAATAACCTTTGTGTATCGGTTTGCTTACACTGCACTAAGCCCGAAGGAGTCATCGCGTCATCGGTATATACATTTTCAATGGAGTCCATTGATTTATCACGGTGTTTGGTGTAAACTTCCTGTGTATGCAAGCAGTGTGAAACTAACAATAAGTCAGTTATGTCAATAAGTCGATGCAAAGGTATGATCCTCAAAGTCAGTATGGACAAGAGTGAGAGAAGCTTACATTGTGTTTGGGTTTGTTATGTGACGTGACCCTGTTTCTTGTGAGTCTCCGAGTTGGCTGATAAAAAATGAAATGACATGCCTTTTAATGCATTGTACTTATGCACATCAGTGCTCTTTGCTCTACTTCATATCATGTTACATTGTAATATGTAGAAATAATATTGGTATATTACAGTATACCTATATTACCTATGCCTATACAACAATAATACGAGTAATATGTTTATGATCCTGGATTGTTTATATAAAAAACTGTTATTACACAAAATATGCTGGTAGGTTTGTAAAGAAGATGGTATTAGTGAAGTTGGTAGAAGGAGAAGACTTAGTCCATCCATCTATCTATTTATCTTGAAAGCTTCACTTTTTACATGAGACGAGTAGGTAGTGGTAGTCAAGTGTGTGTTTTCGGTGCAGTATGATGCGGTATGGTTGTGAATAAGACGAGTGCTTTATTTAACTCGACTCTACTACTCCTGCAAACGCGATGTGATGTGACGTAATGTAGTAAGGCAAGGCTAGGACAGACAGGGAAAGGAAAGAGATAGTCACTCAACTCAACTCAATACCACCAGACCTGACTACTACAACGCAACTACTAAAATAAGTATTGAAGTTGAGAGAGAGAGAAGACAAGCCAGCGAAGAGCGATTTCCTCTATCAGTCTCATCTGGAATGGAATATTTGATAAGAATCTTCATTAATTCTAAGAAAGAGACAGCTGTGTAAGAACTGAGGGTTTTATCAGGTTTAGGGCATCTCTACCGAGTTCTATATCGTTAGATCCCATCTTAGATGTCTGAAAGCCTCAAGACTTGAGTGGAAATACTGGAAACAGGGAAACTTACTGCTGGCATAAACCATACAGCCTTCACTTCATATCACGGCTACCTAACCTTACCTACTATTAATATAATATTATACACTTATAAAAGCACTTTCTTATATTACAGCGCTGTAATAAACTATATACACTCTTCTTTTGGATGAGCTATACCACAAACTTAGTAGTTTAAATTATTATGGTATAAGAATACTTATCCTTTCTTAACTTACATAGAATCATTACTCGATGCACTTTACACACTAACGTATATTTATAGTATAGGTATATACTAAAATATTACATATACCTTGTACGTTTACCAACCACGGACTATTTATAATGTTCTATTCATTTCAGTAAGACTTGCGTAAGTACTTTTGCATTAAACTTGCAACTCCATACCAACTTCACACAAACATCTATTGAACGTACTTTGCCAAACCTGACTATCTGTAACTCTTCAACTCATCACTCTCCCCTCCCACACATTATTTGTTCATACAACTTCTTCAATTATTCAATTACACACTAAACTGCCGCATTCTGCGTATTTTGTCATTCTAAATTAACACATGAATAAATCATTAGATGCTGTATCACCATGTTCTCTTAAGATACTAAAAGTATTTATTTCAAATGTTCATATATTTCTGTTGTTTACATAAATTGAAAAACAAAAAATTGGCACTGGTAGTACACGCTGTGAAGATTACGACGAGTTGCACATTTTGCATTGCTCCAGTCCAAGTTGAGAAATCGCATGCATTCACACACACACAAAATACATCCGTTTGCACATACTGTAGTAGTAAAAGGAGAATAAGGCAGTCAGAGAGAATTACCTTTCCTTGTCTACTTTAGAATCGTGCTCTCTCATTCATTCACTACTACTCACTTGCACCATATATGCAATGCATTCTGAAGTCTGAAGCCCACAATATATAACAGCCACTACTAGTACTAACAATAAGTCAAGTTTCAATATACATGGCTAAGGAGTTGTATAAGGTAAAATTACATTGCATTGGTAGTCAACAACTGAAACTGAACTTTCCTCAGTGAACTCGACTCACTTCACAATCAGTCTCATCCTATCCTTCATCACGACTGTGGCAGTTGCCTTTTATTGTACACAGTTGCTGTTATAGTTGGCTTTGGCACACGCAATCAATAACCATTACCATTAGTAGTTGAGTTTTGGGGACAAGAGTGGTAGCAGTGGCTCTGAATCCAGCTCAACCTTTTCTACCACTCTATTCGACTGCTGCTAATAGCTGTAAACTATTAGAGAAACGTTTAGCCAGCTATGTATTATTATGTGTCATTTTATCGTCGGGAATGTTCTGTTCTCTAATTATACTTTGATGTTCTCTAATTGCAACTTGTCGAAAACAACCAACTCAGTATACAGACTCGCTTGATAATTACAACAAAATAAGCACGGAATTATAAATGAAAACAGATAGATTGATAAGGTAACCTGCAATAAACAAAGAACAATGCTTATATATATTATTTCCTAGATGTATGTTTGGTAGAAATGAATTCGAGTCGTCACAGTCAATTTTCATGGTGAAAGATGGACTTTTATATCGTTAGGATGCTAATGCTACCTCATATAGCATATTAGATGCACTTGCTGCCTTTTCATTTAACTCTAAATACCTTAATTGCGATATGAAGGCAGGATATATTCATACTTATTACGACTTGGTTTTAATAAGAGTATAGATGCATGTGAATGGCGGCTAGTGGTATGTACCTATAAAATTTTGAATCTAGCAAATCGTTATTAGTGCTGCTTCTTGATATTATTGTATCGTGTATTAATGTGAACGACTGTGTATGAGTAATTTACGCTGCAATATGGCTATGCCTTTAATCAGATATTTCTAAACGCTTGTATAAATATCAACTAATTCCAAGTACCACTCCCATCTTTTCCGTCTACATACAACTTTTCCTGTGATAAGCTTGTTTTAAGTGGAACTCTGGACTCCACTCATGCTTGAAACGATTACGCTTCAACTTCAATCAAATACAACACAAAATCTCATTTTTTAACGTAACTAGTAATTCTCGAGGTATTAAGACACACAGTTATGCAAAAACATGTTAATAATAACTAACGTACTATACACACTCTGCTTATTTTCCTTTAACAATTACAACTACAATTATTGATTGGGTATGGTATCAATGGCTTACCTAATCATTATTTTACAACCGCGGTTTACTAATTTGCATAATATTCTTCATCGGTCAGCTTTTCAACAGAAATAGTATTGATGGTTTAAATACGGGTGTACTACTATGCACTTTTAATAGTGTAAAAGGAAATGTTCACAAAATCACAACCGCACGCGATGCAGAAATACTTTTTGCTTGTACAATGATAACAACCACCCAAATTCATTTCTGGTTAAATTCAATTCCAAGAAAAAGAGATAGTGTAACAAACCAAGTGGACATCATTTTTTTCAGAATTCATAAAGTTTAATAAGATGTATGACTCTAAGTAGCCCATTTATCTTGTAGACCGTGCATAAATAGAGGGATGAACGTGTCGGAGTGAAGCAAAATTGTCAGTGCGTGGAATTGCACCCTGCGGGAAAAATTCAGACGACTCACCATAAGACGCAAAACAGAAAAACAGGAACCAGGTTGCATTTAAATGGATATGAATATATAAAAGCGCATCTTGTAATAATATCAGTACACAAATATACATAGATCCTACGCAGAATTGTCTATGTCAAGTATATAAGTCAATTTATAGTGCAGTAGAAGAAAGTAAGTAAAAGGTTTTAATAAGTCATGCAGCGTACCTACACAATAACAGTAATGATGTATACCGAGAGAGTCGCAGTGAGAAAGACGCTATAGTTGATTCTTTTAGAGAAAAGAGCTTTGGTATTTGTTAAAAGAGTACCTAAGAGTGTAAAGTAGAAAGACGTAGAGTGGTAAAAGTATATAAGGTGAATACCTAAACATTGACTGCTGTGTAGTAGAATGGTTTAGTTTGGTGAAGAAGTGAGTTATAAGTTATAAGGAAAACTGGGAAGGAAGAAATGGCATCAAGAATCGCAGATGTGGATGGATAGTTTATACAGGAGGTTGGCACAAAAGAACCCAAAAGATATGAGAGAAGTATCGGTGATTTATTATTTTTATCTGTCAAAGCGAAATGTGGCAGGCTGATTACTATGCAGGATAATGACGTGCCATTAAGGCATCCCAAGTTATTTTGGATTTCGCATTATCTCCTCTCAGTTTCTTCAACTAGTCTTCTTATCAAATACTCTAAGAGGATCTACTACTACTACTAACTGCCAAGCAACCAACACACGAGCCACACAGGCACAGCCAGCAAAATACGAACAGTAATGCACCATGAAAAGAGAGCAGACCACAAAAGTAATGCATCATTGCAGGGAATGGTTAGCCTGGTGGATGGCTCAAGTCTCTTCTTCCTCTTTTCCACGAAAATATAGTCTTGCACTACTCAATTCACTCACATCACATCACACAACATCAGATTCTCCAAAAACACTCATCTTTCTCATATTATTATCATCGTGGCCAAAGTGAGTCGAAACGAAACCCAAAACCTCCAGCCACACCACACCATCATCACCGCACCGGCAGTCCAAGTCCATTCAACATTAACGCCAAGCTACAATAACAGACTTGCCAAACCAAAGTCAAACCAGAGGAAAAGAGCAATAGACGCTTTTACATTATGCAAGAGTCTCTTTACTTTGTTCACTCAAACCAAACCAGAAGAGAAGCTCCCTATACGACTTCTAGGACTTTCCTACTCCTACTACTACCACCACTCGTCAGATATGATAAGCTTCATACATACAAATACAAAATGCAACTCTTGCGATACTCCGTGTGAGACTGTTTCTTCTACACTCTACTATACCATGTTTACTATTAAATGTGTTTATAGAAAGATAGCTTTAAGCCCACGCTTCTAATAATATCATTTATTACTACTACTAGTACTACTACTACTACAACATGTAGCGCCTTCTTAACTATGTACTACTAAATTATATTCTAACTGTATGCATTCTATTGTGCAGTAGTGACTGTTGGATTGGTTTAGAGTAGAGAGAGAATGGTAGTATTATAGTCGAGACATACAGGCACAGCAGAAACTCTTTATCTTCTCAAGTCTTGTCTTGTCCACCGAATCCGTTTCCTCTCTTTCCTTTCTGACGTGATTACATCAGTTTACTCTCTCTGATCAACGTTAAAATAACCACAAGCCATTTCCAAGACAGCACACTACAAGTTAGTTGCTGCCACCTTATCCTTTGCACAACTCAGATATATTGCAGCACAGCCAGAACCACATTGAGCTGATAATTGTAGTTGTATGATACATGGGCAACCTAAATACTATTTACATCCTTGAGAACACTTGTTCTCTTCAAGTAATTTAATCTGCATTAGCACAGCGTAGTCAAAGCATGTATTTACTGATACTCTACTGGCAGTACAGTCATTTCTTATTTAAAACTCAGCTTGGAGTAAATATATAGGTAGTGAGTTCAGATAGCTGTGTGGTAGTAATAATTACAATGTGCATTTGCTTCAAGTTGAAAGAGACTTGACGTGATTGCGAGTTGCAACAGCCCCCTAGAGCTGATACTACGATAGCATGTTGTAGAATAATATTAGCAGTGTTTAAAGAGAAGTAATGTAGTAATAGTTATGTTGACTAGCATTATTGTAATCTTTTCCGTGTAGGATTTCTTGTTGAATTCCCTTTGACAATTAATGAATTTATGAGTTTTCCACTGTCTTTTTAAGTATTCGATCAGCCCTCGTGTCCTAAAATGGCGAAGCTAAAAGAGTAAAACTGAGTAATGGTAGTAATTACATAATATATGGGTTTATAAGGCCGAGTCTGATGGTGATATGCCGTCGGTGACAGAACAGTCGACCACGGGTTTCATTTATTATTTTACATTATCATTCCACGAAAGTTTCCGTGTAGATTTAGTCAGGCTAGAAGTCGAACCAAGTCCTCCCTCATTAGTCATGCAGTTTGATGGCCCTGTTATGTTTTATAACGACCTTTAAATTCTTTTTCATGACAAAATCGAGTTAAAATTCCTTATCTGTCATGATAGAGTATAAGTACCTAACCCACCTATTCAGCTAACATCGTATTAATGGTGACGTACCACTTAAGCTTTGTCTCAAACTCAACCAAGCTACGTTTCAAAGATTTATTGTCAGAATTAAGATTGCTAAAACGCTATGAATACATAAGGCGAAAGGCAGGTAAAGCCCTAAAATGCGAGTGAAGGAAATCTACTAACTGTGTGATAAACCATCGTAGGATGGCTACACTCTCATTAATACTCAAAGGAATTGTATCGAATAATAATAATAACTTTTTGAGCTTCCCTTGCATATCACAAGGCTAATATAAATACATAGCGTGTAACTGGTAGTAGTATGCCTACTTGTGTCCATCACCACGGTGTTATGGTTCCATTTCCATATAATATGCAAAAACCGATACGACGATATCATTATGAGCTTGAGGACAACTCATTAAATTTTAAAATATGAATTTTCCCCATTCTGTGTGTATGGATTGTAGAAGACTGTCGAGGAAAGCGTGGAGTGAAAGAGCTGCACATAAAATAAGCCAATACGCCTAAAGATTATGCATTGTATGTCGTACAATTACAGATAAGTTATATTATTATAGAAGAGGGAACAGAAAGAGACGCACATATGGGTGGTGGTTGTGGTGATTGTGTGGTTGAGGCAGTTTACGGTGGTAATGGAACGATGACTTTGTTAATACACAGTGTAGTATGAGGAAAGTGAAGGAAGTGCAAGTAAAAAGGTTGAAGAATCGGACCCAAAGGTATAATCAGGGTAGGATCAGATGGAGAGCCTTTGGCATTTCTTGTAATCTTGTAGTTAAGAGAGACGAAGACGAACGTACATGCGAGAGAATGAAAACTATACAGATATATATTTTATATATTACTGTATACGTTACAAGATAGATTTCGTTACTAGCATATTATATTCCTATTAAAGTACTACGACCAACCATGACTATACATTCTACTAACACCGTTTTGAACCCTAGAATCAAAATAAGTAAAGCCGACTTGACTTAAACCGAAGGATTCATTGTAAGCATGGTAAGAATTGGATGAAAGGATATAATATACTACAGAATTACTGCAAGAGTCAACTTCAACCTAAAAGTAAGGGCAAAATCAAATCAACTTCTTATAAATACCCCCAAATATTATCTGGAAGAAGGAACCGTATACTACAGTAGTATAGAAGATAGATCCCTATATGTTATTATTAGGCAAGTTGCGGCATACATGGTAAAAACGCTGCTCTTAACACACCTACTACTTCTAGTATGTACATGGTAAAGTAAGAAGGAACAGCGTATGTGCGGGAACGGTGTGTAGTGTACAATATAAAGTACATGTACCGACTGCAATATTGAAGAGTGCGAATGGTTGAATGAGTAGTACAGAGGACTACTGGTGAGGAATCTACCTACGCAGGCTACTTGTACTTCGTACTGGTAAAAGAGTGAGTGTATGAGTGGATGCAGCTCTGTGTAGGAGACATAGTGTGAATGAAAGTCCGGAATCAGTGGAGGTCGTAAATCGGTTACGTGTATGAATTGGGACATGAGCTGAAGGCGAGAATAGTTAAGATTTCAAGGAACGAAAGCGTTGGATATCTGAGTAGTGGGAGCTGTGGGGAAGGCATATCACACGTCTATACATCACAGAACATTGACACTATCGAATCTTGCCATTCTTGGGGCCTCACATAGCGCAAATGACACTTCGCTAATGTAATGTTAGATTTTCTAGATTTTCTTGAAAGATTAGCAAAGAACCCAGGAGAAACTCCACAACTTTAACTTTAACGCATTCATCCGCTTGCCATGCCGTGCCACGCCAAATGCCACCAGCCAAACGAACGATACGATACCAAACCAAGCTACCATGTGATGCCACACAGACATGAAGACCAAGAGACTTCTACAGCAGCAGACCATCCTCAAATCCATCCACCACAAATCTGTCTACCTCTCTACCTTTTACTACACTACAGAGAGAGAGGTAATACATTACCAAAGCTAAACTACCCTTGTAAATACACATCTACAGCTACAGATATCCATGCTTTATGTGCATCCAAACAAGATATATACGTTTTCTCCATTTATATTCACCTATGCAATACAGCAACTACTATTACGTATATAAACTATAAACACTTTGCTATTCACTGTTTTGATTCACAAAAGTCAACCATTATGAACAAGTCACAGAGATAGCACGCTAGTAGTGGCTTAAGAGTCAAGTGAGGCAGTGAAGCAAACGAAGACTACAATCTAAATTCTATATCTCACCAACTTAACAACAACCCTTCACCATTCAGAATCTAAATCTAACGTGTAATACTGTTAGTGTATATAATAGTCACGGTTATCGCTATCACCTTTGCTTTTGCCTTTACTAAATGCATACAACACTTTGTGGTATTATGCAATATATTGTATATATAATCATATTCTGTCTGTGACGCATCGTAATAATATACGCTTTGAGTTGTATTGTAGTTGAATTGCTACTGCTAGTTTGAGAGTTATGATGTTTATAAATATATACTACGTAGTAGTATATTACTGAAGACTCGAGTCGACCACCTGAATAAAACAGACATACAGGCCCAGCACCCATCCATCCATTATCTCGTTAATTTTAATCATAACTCAGTCAGCTCACTTTCTTGCCTGCTGTGGGCAAAGCTAAATAATTTCATTCTTCACAGAGATGTACATTTGATGCTGTGCTAACTGCTGTTCTATTGCAGATAAATTCTCAAATTATGAAATCCCAAAGAATTTCAAGTTTTTCCACATTACTAATTACCGCTAGAATAGAAATAAGTCATTCTAATCTTGAAAGCATACCTTCTTGGTTCGTTCATTCATTCTTTGAGTTTTACTATACTGTGATGTACTGTAAATTATGTTGGTAGGAGGTGCTTATAGCTTCTATAGGTATTTACATAAGTTTCAATATGGGGGATTGTTGCAAACAAAGCAGACTGTGCGTAAGAATAAAGAATGGTACACAGTGAACGGTGAAAAATAACTGAGGCTATCTTTTAGATTCTACTAAGGTAGTGGTGGTGGTGGCAGTAGTTTGTTGTTGCAGTGGTGGTTGTGGGAGAAACGTTGACTTACGGCGGTTTACCCACCTACGACTAAAGTGTAATATTCTGGAGTAGTAGTAGTAGTATTAACGTACATTGTATGAAATGTGCTTAACTCTAAACTTTGAATTTCTTTTGATACGTAACTAAATAGGGAGTACAAGGCATTTCAAAGAATTGAGAAGTTTTGAGTAAAGCTGGAATTAATTTGAGACTTTGTGCGTTCCAGAGATACAGTGTCAGGGATCAACGTAACTTCTACTTAGAGGCAGGCGTTTATCTGTAAACGACAACGTCTACTCAGGCAGTGGTTTTGTAAAGCTGCCGAATAGACGGGTAAAAGGACGTAAACTAAGTTTAGCTTGAGAAACGTCAACCCTTATGGGATTGGGCAGTGAAGCAAAAGCATATTGTACTCTGTGGGAGTTTTTTGTGTATAAAAAGTTGCATCGCATAAATACAAGTCTGTGTACTGTAGTGTGCTGTGCACGTACAACGTGAATTACAACACAGCATCATCGCACGGAGTAAACTAAAGTAAATGGGAGTGGATGAGAAAGAGACGAGGAGGAAATACAGTAGCAAAGCCAGTCTTTCTTTTTAATAGGAAATCCATTGCCGATTTGAGAGAAAGTTGTGAAGTGTAATGTAAAGTAATGTAATGTGATGTGTGTGATGCGATGTGAAGTGATGTAAGATGTAATGTAAAGTAATGCAGTATAATGTTATGTAATGTATTGCTTCGTATCTGTGTAGCGTTTTTGTGAGTTTTGTATTGTACTTCTAGTAGCTATTCTACCTTAAGTCAACCTAAGTAAAGAATAGCAGCAGTGGCAGTGGTAGTGGTAGTGACTAAAACTTGAGCTTTTTCTGTTTAGTCAAAAAAGTGTTAAGAGAGAGCTGAAGAGTTTGTTAAGTTAAGGCAAAAGGAGGAGACTGAGAGAGTTAAGTAACTCAAAGTTGATTTTGGTTTACAGAGAAGAAGGATCCGATCCGATGTATTTGTTGTAGAAAATGGGAAAGTGGTTAAGTCGAAAAAGACGGTATGGTATAGGTAATATTGCAAAGTGGTTTATCGCAATGCACAGCAGAATATTAGGAGTAATCCCAGAGGCTAGGTAGACTTTTATGCATTCTCTTAGCACATTTTTCATAAGACGTCCGTGTCAATAGACTGGATATCAGAATGGGACAGAGAGGTCTACCGCAGGGTTGGCTCAGCCTGATAAGAAAAATCCTTATAGCATTTCTCGTGGCATATTGAATAGACCCCCACGGTCCACCTAACTAGCATCTACTAATATTATATCAACCCATCGTTATTATTATATTGTTTGCTACACAAACTCTGCTGGTCTTGCTCTCTGGGCTTGTTGGATGGATATTGATCCTATCACCATCACCACCATATCACCCGGGCCACAAAGCCACCACTCTTATTTAACCACGGAATCTCTACTCCATTGTTTCTCCGATGATCATTCATGGCGGGTGGTGTTTCTCTCTCTCTCTCTACTTCAGTAGGTATTAAGTACTCACTACAGTCTTAAGAACTATGCAGCTCTTCCTCACTTCCCACAATAATCATCAGTCTCAACAACTTGCTATTTAGTATATAAGAGCCATCGTCTGTTTAGCATTTAATAACAATACAATAACACAATGCCCACAACATAACAGACCAAAAGGAAACGTAAACTGTGGCAGGGCTAGTTACACATACACAATCAGCCACCTAGTCGAATTCGAAATCAGACACAAGAAGAAGGCATACACAATGAACACTGATAGTTGATAGCCTTGTCTGATAGTCTGATGCAACTCATGAATAGACAATATCGAGAAAGAGACCCTCAGTCTGTTTTGAGATTTGTGCACTGATACCTTCCTTCATCATCACCTCCAACAACATTTCCTCGCATCCAATTATTCAGCCTTGACCTCTCCTCCTTTAAACTTACACCACACACACAGACCTTAAATTGAAACACTGTCATAGTTCATATCTCAAATATGTATACTGGTTAAATTACAAAGAAATGCTTTGAAATTCGTAATTAAACGGTGAAGGTAGTTTCCAATTTTTGTCATGTTGAAACAAGAGATTGTGGTTGAAAATGTAAATTTTGTGAAGAGCAATAATAATATTAAGTATTCTATAAAATTTTTCAACAATCACCCATTTGATTTCATCTCCCATTGTACTCATACAACGTGTACGCAGCTTGAAACCTCCATTCAAGTCAAAGTAAGCTTAATGTATGGGATTGCCATCATATCGTGGCTGGATATGTATTCTTTAATACAATGGAAAGATAACTATGATATTTAATATGATTTCTAAATGCATTCAGGAACAGTTACGGTTGATGCGGATGATAATGTGATCTATGCGTGTGTAGAGAAAAAGCAGTTGTGTTAAACCATGGTTGCGTACCTAGATATTCACCAGTCTCACAAGTTTGCCAGTTATTTTCTCGATGATTGCTTTTTGGATGCGTTTGGTTTGTCTGTATGAGTACACATAGCAAATATTATTATATCCGTAGCAGTTGTGCTACAGTTTTTAATGTTCGTATTCTTACTAAGCTCGTCTCACACGATATTATGGTATCAGTTCGAGAAAGTAAAGCTCTCTGGTGGTTTGGTAGGCTTTGACAGGACGGCCTAGCCCATCATGACATAGAATCAGAATCCCTTACTTTTTCTCATCACGGGTTTACATCTGCAGAATCGCAAGTGAACGGAAAGCGGGAGGCTGTCATTGAATCGGGACTTGTGTAGTAGTAAAATAGTAGCACAGCAAGAACTTTTTCACTTCCGAGTGTCATTTGCTAATAAGGTGTGGCAATTTCCTTAAGCCGCAAAGATGAATGACATATCTCCCAACACAGTATTGCTCATGGTGTGATGGAACGACAAAAAATCTCCTGATTTCCATTTTATCATCGTAGGGACTACAGGTACCCGAAAACTTTGTCGGGTCGGAAATTTTAACTTTTGCCAAGTAGTCTCATACATACACACACATATCCCAAAAGCAATACTAAGTAAGTATGAAGAAGCCACTGGTGTAGAAAAATGATAGGGACTTTCATCCTTTCAGACTGACACTCTTTCTCTTGCTCTCCTACATACTTATAATACTTTTTCTCGTCTTCTGTTTTCTTCCCTTGTTGTATAACTATTCACTTTTCTTTACTTTCTAAATTCATACATCACATACACATACAGCATGGAACAAACACAAACCTACCTGCTACACATTCCCTGTCGTTACTTACGCATAAGTAAGTAGAACTTCACTTACTACCCACGCAGTTTTCAGTTTTTGGAAGAGTTTAGTTTATGCAATCTGCTGCTCATGTAATATAATATCCATTTGGAATCTCTGAGTATGATATTTATATTCTTTGATATTATTAGCAGAGTTTTGTCAGTCTTTACGTTTTATTTTCATCTGACGATTTTTTGATGAGGATAGAAGAACACTTTGCTTGCAGAACACATCCCAAAGCAACCAACTCTTAAACCAAGCATGCATAATAATACAAATTAAGTATGAAAAGGGGTAGAGTCATATTATTAGACTCAACTCACGTATAATTCTTTATAGAACGCATATAGAGACTTTCACTCTCGACTCTCGCGCTAAAGTGAAATGGTTGCGTCTCCGTCTGAGGAGAAAAATTAATTACTCGCTTAATTCGCGGAGCCCGTCTGATATTAAAAAATTCATTCTGTATCCTTCTTCCCTAGTGTCGTCAATCATTTTTTAACTAGAGGGAAATTATGAGATTACATCCATCAAACTACGTAACTAATTTTTCACATTGAAATTAGACGTCAGAGTATTAAAATCATAAATCCTGGGTGCAAGCAGTCTCACAAGTCTCAACTAAAAAATAAGATAGAAAGAGACGACTTTCTGACTGTCATATAAACTTATAAGGAAACATAACTGACTAGTAGTCTTATCATGTCTAACCCTACCTACACCGGAATTTATAATACATATAATGTAATAATAACTATAAAGGAAGCTGAACACAGAATAAAATATCGCTTATCAAAGAACAGACAATCAAATATCAAATGCTTCACATGAGTTGAGGTTTGACTTGAATTGAACTGAATTCACATTCCTTTTTTTCATAGTCATTGACTTGTGGTGAGTCGTCGTTTCTCTATTTGATCCTACACTGAACTGAACTCACTACTAAAAGCTAAAATTCACGATGATTGTGAAAATCAATTGAAGTGAAATGAATACTATTCATTGACATAATACACAATATACTCCTACCAAGTACTTGATAGCCAGATAGCTTTGTCAGACTTCTCATCTCTCTCAAAACACACGACCGTAGCACTCTTCTTGCCATACAATACCACTGCAGTGACTAGTGACTGATTCATACATGTTCAGAAAATACTCCAATGTATAGTATGTAATCTATATTTACCTTTAGTATATGTTTCTGTCTCCCTATATGTAATTATTATCTCCGTCTTCTATATGCAAAACTCAAAACACTCGTCAAGCATTTAAATATTTTATTAAAACGGCAAAAGCTCACAAACCCTATGCACCTACTGATAGAAAATTCAACTTCGTAGGAGGTTTCATTTGTAGCATGAATATGGACGTAAATGTCTCTATGCTATCTCTAATACTAGCAGAATACTGAAACCGTTACGACACAGTGAATTAAATGGATTGTCATCAAAAATCAAGTGTGTCATTCTCAAATAAAATGGGCTTTTGTAAATATCATTACACTTATATTGTACCTATTCATCTTTCACAATGCTTATGACATACCAACTACTTGGTTTTCATCCTAAAAATGTTTAAATGAGTGAGATGAAGATAAATGTTGAAAATATATCGCAGTTGTATGTGAAGTATTTCTGCTAATTGTCGGTGAAAGTTGCTTTCTTCTTTTCAGCTTACTAGACGATTTTTCAACAGACATACCCAGAGATATAGAAATGTTGAAAGAAAAGATATTTTAAAAATAAGCCAGGTCTTGTGTATATTTTGAATATCAAAATTTCTAGGTGTGTATAGGAATATGGTGCAGACATGTTGGAGTAGTATGTAGTATACACAGAAAGATATTATGGTGTTCAGATCGAGTCATTACATAAAGGGCAGCGACTAAAGAGTCAATTGGGTTCTGTGATGTGATGACCCCCAAGAGTGGCACCTACTCATAAGCACAGTGTACACAGAGTATACGAGCTAATAAAATAAACACGATCGTAAGCCGTCGTAAGAGCCGTTGCTGTTCGAGCACAGATAATCTCGAGCGACATAAAAGATGCTGGTTGGCTCAGAAGAGTTGTTGGCTGGTTGAGCTGGAGCTAGAGCAGGCTAAGCATTCATCTTGTGTTGTTCTCTGTGTTCTCTGAACTAAAAGCACATATAGAGTTAGATTAAGAACACTCACTCACAGTCAAGACAGAAATCAGCCATATAGGGACATGAATGGACACGAATGCATGAAGAGATAAAGACCAAGACAATAGGTTCTTTGGTTAGTTTTTTACACGTTTCTTCGACGAGATGTTATTTTATGTTATGTACTCTGTCCATCTATTTTGTATGAGCTCGAGTTTGTTTTTCCTCTGGTGAGTATAAATCGGCCCAGGAAATATATTGCATTGCATCACATCACATATTATCGTCGGGTATTGTATTCTATCACAATGCTGCAATATACTATCGTATCGACTCCTATCTCATGATACAATAAGAAATACAATGTAAGTGCAGAGTTCTGTCTGTGCTACTATTTTCTACCATCCATCCATCCTATAAAGATCTTAGAAATATCAGGGGCAGCAAGCCAATCCATGTTTTATATGAAATGCCAGCAACGTGAAGATTTCCAGGGTTATTATTATATATTTGTCAGCAACAAACCATATATATACACAATTTATACAGGTCAGACCAACGAATGCTAACACAGAAAGAAAAGATTGAATGAGAAATAAATATAAAAAGATTCTAGTCCGCAGTCGAGTTAAGAAACTTTCAAATTTTCTTATTACAGTTGCACAATACCACACTGCAAACGAATGATGGTGATGTATATATGTATAAAATGTACACAAGACGAAAAGTAAGAACTGAGAGAGAGAGAACCATGAAAGAAGCCAAATATTTACACACTCCATTTGTCAGAGAAGTCAGCATTTTATCAGGAGCTCGATTCTTTTCCCAAGTTCCATTATGTAAGTATTCTCTATAATGCAGCATTATAGTTTGTCGTGGTATATAAATAGTGTAAAAGAATATCTGTAATGTGCTCTATAGACTTGAGTAGACACAGAGTACCTTTGTTAGTTAATATGGAGGTCTCATGGAAAGTCTATCTGACTGGGTAAGTGCATAAGTAATACGCGAGTCGAAGAGAAAGAGTGTGTGTGGGATATGAAGCTAAGGAGGGCAACAGAAAAAGACAGACGAGCTCACAATGCAAAGGAAACGGGGGAATAGAAGAATACTGTGAAATTTATCAAAGAATTCATGAAGACACCGTTAAGATGAGCCCGATAGGGAGACACCGAATAACTTTTCTCTCATACGCAAAAGAACTCTCGAGGAATATAAATTGTCCATTAAAAGGGTTCCATCATCTCTTTGCCTTGAAAGGAGCAGATAAAGGTAAAAGGACATTACTCTCTCCTTCTATGCCTTGCCTTCTGATAATTAGTGCGATACCTCACTCAGTCACTCATACCATTCCACCACATCGTGATATCCGTCACATTCTTTATGAATGCAGTACTTTCCTGGCTACCTACACAGTAGATCCGGAAAGCCATTATGTATACAAAAGAGTGCGGTGACGTTCCTTATCCAATATTCCCAGTTTTTATCTAATTAAATAATATATTCCGGATTCCAACAGTATTTCCAATTTGCATCTCATTCCCATTAGGCTAAATAATTTCTCATTGTCTCAAATTCAAAACTCCATTCACATTCTAACAAAGACTGCGATATGAGAACCCATATAGATTCTTAAGAATACAACACGTGCATGGTAAAGCAGCACTGGAGAAGTTAAGTAAAGGTGAATCATTTCTTGGTAAAAATCAGCAAGCCAATAATTTAAAGCCGTAATAAGAAGGGGAAGGAAGGGAATTGAAAGAATTGGCATAAATGAATCTTTTCTAACACGTAGTAAATCTTGGCTGAATTTTGTTTTTGTACGCACATCATCTCATGCTCAGTGAACATAAAGCCATTAACTATTACATAAAACATGTAGATTTTCACTGCATCGCTCCGCTCCTCGTTTCGTCAGTAGGAAAATGCAGACGTAATTTGACTGGAACTGATTTCTCGATTACATACACAAGAGTGGTTCCAGATTCATAGATTGTCTAGATGAAAGAGCCAAGAAATATTTAGCAAGTGCGAATGTGAGACTCAAACGACTACCCGGACTACCACAATTATTATACACGTATCCTAGTATGCATGCATTATTACATAGAAAATATATACCGCACAATATTATGGAATGTGTAACGTTTCCTCCCTAAGAAGTATATTATGTTGCGATAAGTGTGCATAATATTGTGGCAGTAAAACTTACAACAATAGTCGAACTTACTACTAACTGAACACAAGAGAAATAAATAAGCATGGCATATCTTTACTACGACTACCTCTACACTGCTACTGTATTGCTTGTGGAGAATGTATATCTTTCCTGCTTGTCTTTTTCATGCTATTTTAAGTTAAGTAGTGGTAGAAATACTTACTCTGCAGGAAATTGAATACAATGGCCTGGAATGCAGATTAAGTTGTGGAAAAGTTATAACTATGCGTGAGGTAGTAATAATGATAATGAGCAAGTTCAGTCAAGAGAAATGAATTTGTTGTATAGTATGGGCAAGGAAATAAAATAATAAGTGTGCTAACTTAAATCAGTGGCCATGTGACGAAAAAGCGACACGCGAACTAATCAACGCTCCCAAATCACTAAATTGCATTATTATAATTTAACGGGAGCAGTGCTGATTTAGAAATTTAAATTGCGTATTGCAGTGAAAATTGCTTAATATCAAAAGGGTTAAACTGCTTATAAGAGTAACCAACCACCATGTACACTCAATGCACACAGCTACTTACAATATTAACTAGGTTTATTTGAGATACGGATTTCCAGTTTCCTCCGGCATATTACTAGCATAAAATAGTCAACTAAAATAAAATCGGGTAAACAGCACACACACACACAAAGTGGTGTGCACTGTTTAGAAAAGTGTGCACTTTTGTCGACAGACTTAACTTGGTTGGCGTGACTTGGTTGGCCTGGCCTAACCTAAAGGAAAAGTAAACTAAAGTAGATGCAGATAGCGGATAGTGTGCACATTATATTCATAGCCAGCATTTTACTTTACTCGATACAATCCATTTTCCCTTATCAGCTTTTTCGATCGTATGACTTTTTCCTCCTTTGAGGATGCAACAGATAAGCCAAGTAGCCAAGACTCTGTAACTGACTTTCTGGATGCTTTTCAAAGATTACTTCCTCCGAAGGCTGCATGGATAAACACATCTTTCTCCGCTTTACTACGTACACCCTGACGATATTATTACACATACACACACATTATATCGCTGTTTATACTTCAGCCTAGTACCTACACGTCTTGGTACCGTACAAATACGTCTTATAATATTCTCTATGATTATATCAATGTTGAGAGACTATCTGTATCGTAGTGAACCAGAGAGACACCAACACACACACAAAGACAGGCAGAAGAGCCAGAGTTCACCGCACGTTAACGAAACGTGCATTACTTACTTTTAGTAGCAGACTTGGAAGAAGCCTCTCTCCTTGGAGATAGGAAAGGCACAGACTTGGAGGCATTTCTTCATTCCCTCATACTACTTCAACTTACTACCATTCTCAGACTTGAAACATCAACCCCCATATTGCTATTATGTATGAACATACATAGTAGTATTTCAAATCTTAAAAGTAATCCTTTACCTTCTTGAACGGAGAGATACGCAATACGCACAGTAATCTTTACCATTACATTACATTACACATTATCTCGCCCTAATCTTTCTGTAGTCGCTTGAAACGAAAGCAAAGCAAAGCACTTGAATGGTTTGCTACGTTTGCTTAGATAACAGTACAAAGTAAAGTCAAACATTATGAAATAGAAATGGGAATAGTGAATAGCAACACACCTAGTACATACAAACAGCTTCAGCACGTTGTTGTGTTTGTTGGTTGAGTTTTTGGTGGTGGTGGTGGTGGTGGAAATGAACATAACACGCACTTCCACCTACACAACACGGAGTAGTATACATTTTTACAATCACCACAATTACTATTACCAGCTTTTCTAACCACCCAAATGATCAAATCTAAACGAACACCTTATCCATCTTGAAAAAATTCCGTTCAGACAAAAAGTCCACATTAAGCATCACATACCAAGGCTAAAAGGTTTTAAGTAGTTTCCTTTTACTTGAATTGCCTTGAGTATTGATTGATATTTAAATATCTTTCATCATATAGTACAGGAAAAACAACGAGCGCAATCAAGAACAGTTTCTTATGGAAATGAACGAAATAAAGCTGATTAGTCTAAAAAAATCTCCCCTTTTCTTACATACAGATAGGTAGAGGTAAGTAATAAAGTAATACTTGTGGACTGTAGAAAGAATAACTATTCCGTAACAGTTTTATTTCGACTATAGATGCAAATGAATATTTAAATTTAGTTTCAGTGTTCATTCCTCCCGAGTTTAAGAGTTTGTTGTGTTGAGGCGGGTTGGAAGCGGGTGAGTAAGTACTTATATGCTACACTTGATAAACATGGACGAGAAGACGCTGCTACACTCTCCAGAACGACAGAAAGAGGTTGTCTTCATAATAAATCTTTCAAAATTGCCACAATCTGCTGTGACAATGACAAGATGAAGAGGAATTGGATAGGAGAAGCAAAGAAAACTATGGGATAGGTAAGTGGTCCGGGATGCTTCGTCTTGTTTCTGCTGTATTTGTATTCGCTTACACTGAACACTTTTAGTTCGTAATGCGTAGAGACGTAGTAATGTCTACTCAGGAAATGTAATGTGTTAAATAAAAGCTGGTACAAAATTCTACTTCATATGGAGAACACTCGTCGCGACTTGAATTCCTGGAAATCTTACGATGTGTTAACTAACTACATATTTATAAGCTTATTATTACATCGTAGTAAATAACTAGCTCACTATAACATACCGTCGTCGATTGGATCTTGGACTTTTACACACGGGTGAAGAATATTAAATGTATACAGCACAATACATATATCCATAGTAAATTGTGCAAATGTAACTTGGCAGACAGTTGATTTCGTATTTAAAATATATTACCTATGTGTTATCTTGTGTGTGCAATGTACTACCTAGGTTTGTGTAGTCGCTGTAACACGTTTTCCAGTTCCAGGTGCAGATTGTACAGGTGCAAAGATAGGGAGGAAGAAGACAGACAGCCGACGTGTTGATTGCTGCAGTCATGTAATTCACTCATGTTAAAATCATAAGAGAATTTACCATGCTTTATGCTTATGTAGTTATGTAGTTTCCTGACTACTATAGATAGGTATGGGCCTTCGCACTTTTTCTTCTGTCTCAACAGTAAAAATATAACATATAAAGTGTAATAATAATTATGCTTTAGTTTTATACAAGGCTTTATCAATCTCTTGTCTGAACAATGCTTCTGCACTGGTAAACAACACAACACACCCCCACAATATTATCGCAGCAGTAAGAGCCTTATAGTTGATATTAAATGGTAAAAATGGGATGCAATTTATGAGGAGTTGATTGACTTGATTCCGGTAGCAGACCACACTACTCGGCTCAGTACTTTTTCGATTACACGAAAAATATTCCATACTCAAACTACTTCAAGCAGTTTTAAATAGTAATTATGAAGCTGTGAACAAACAGATAAAAAACTATAATAATAGTTCCACATTACAATATTGAATAACCAGATGAGAAAACGAGTATCGTGCTGTTTCAATGTTAAACTATCCATACTTTTCTTAAACCTAAAACCTAGAAGCATGCGTGTTCATATTTATTGCATAAATAATTCTTCTTGTGTACAATTAAAATGTTTGTACGTATATCATCTTTATATTTAGTAGAACATTACAAACAAGGTAAGGTACTTATTAGTGTATGCACTTACAAAGCTACATCGTTTTGATATGAATTTATTCACTTACTGCATTGTTTTCTGAAATATTGTAACTTATTATAACTCGGATTTGTTGTTCAGGTATTTAGTAGCCAATCCGGTTATGTTTGTAGTGCATAAAGAATATCTTGTGAAGATAAAGTATCAGCAGGTCATCTGCTCTGTATGAATTGATTTCTTATAATTGCTGTTGGTGTGTGTGTAGATTGGGAGTATAAGTGAGTTTATTTAGTACTTAGGTAGTCTAGTCTTGTTGACGTCAGCAGTTGAGTTTACGTAGCGTATACACGGTGAAAGAATTTGAAAGGATGGAAATCACTGATGCATTGCAACCATAATACTCAATACAAGGTGGTGTAATGCGTGTAATGTAATATAATATCCTTAAGTTACTTATGTCAGAATCTCTCTCAAGATTAGTACTAAGGTTGTTTAGAGTGGGTAGCACAAGCAGTTAGGAGGAAGAGCCATTGTAGACATAGGAGACAGGGTATTTTATTATGCACCACTACTACAGCTATAGCAATAGTGTGATAGTAAGTAGTTGTAGTTGTAGTAGTAATAGTAATGCTACACATATCTTTGTGTGTACAGGACAGATAGAGTTGAGTCAAGTTGAGCAGAGTTGAAGGTATCCTCGTTGTCGATGAGCTAAAAAGATTGACGATGTGTTGGAAAAAGAGGACTGAAGAGGAGATAAATTGAATTGAAAAGCGGAGAGAATACTTTGGAGGGATGCTCGGGGCGAGAGAGAAGGAGGAGGTCACAGAGTCGTTTTCAGTCTGCCAGCTAGAGCTGAATGCGATCTTATCTATACCCGGATCGGAGTGATAAGAGCTCAGATTCAGATGTGTTTGTGTATATGCCAGCCTTAAAGTTTCCTCTATGCATATAGTAAATATGTTCACTTTACTAGTGTCTTGTATTCTTCCTTGTCTCCTATCAACCAATTCACACAGATACGTGTATATACAAAATCACTGCCTGCGACTTATCTTTACTCGGAAAGTACACTTTGCAAAGCAAGACTTGACAGTCCAGCCAACTATACATCTACAGAATCTATCTATATATAACGTACACACAATTCTTACTCACCGTCAGCGTATACGACATGCACCAGATACCGTAATAGATATAATTTCAAGTAGCTGATGCGATGCCTATACGGATATAGAATGCAGAGTTTGAATAGCTCCACGACATTATTGAAGTCAAGTCACACAATCACACCATTCTCTGTGTATATTACTTTACTAGTTTACTGGTTGTGCATCTATACATACATCTACGGCTTTAGTATCAATGTGTTACCACCGTATGTGCAGTTAGCACTGTCAGAGAGTGGAGTAAAGCGTGTACTTTATCTCACCCTTATATCGCTACTTCCATAAGTTTAACGTAATGTAATGGGCAGAAGCCCTTGGTTCAATCGATTCGATTTCATGGAATAAAAACCCAAGTAAGCTAACCTACTGTACTACTAGCACTACACGGCAACAGCGATGGATATAGACGAGAGATAAAAGTGATACGATACCATATGAGCGATACTGATAGTGGAGCCTTGCAGTTAGGCGAGATGAATGTTAGCGTTACGCAATGTAGTGCCACGGCAGTAGCATACGTCCAGCATCATAGATCTTCCTGCATCATTTCGTATCGCATCCGTATCTTCATTCCTCATGTAGGTACAGAGATACGTAATGCACAAGGAGAACCAGAACCATACGAACTACGTACACATAAACCCAGGCAAGGAAAAATCGCTGCATTTTATTACAACAGAATGTGTGCACCTCTTCTACGAGCTGTGTCAATTCAATTCATGAGAGCACCGTTACTACCAACACCATACAGGAGCGTGTGTTTTGTATTACGTGACGTATGGATGGAGTATACAGAACAAAAGATGGGTATGTGATATTAAAGAGAGTGAGAGAGAGAGAGAGAGAGAGACAGATATTATGTGCTCTTCCCATATAAATAGTTGGTAGAAGTACAGCGGAGACTCACGACTCAACTTTGTTGAACTGAAATGTGTCTGACTTCTGACTTTGGAAGCAAGTCAAACAGAGTCGCTGACTCTCTCCATTTCCATATTTGTAATTTGATCTCCATCTCCTATCTTATTATTGTCAATCATGAGGGCAAACTGAAGCCAACGCTAATACTAATCGAGTTTCCATTAGATAAAATATTGTCAGAGGAAAAGACTTGAATTTGTTCTGTAGAAAACTTGGGCACTCTTTACAATTGTGTAAAGCGGGCGAGTGTTTGTGTGTGTACTTAACTAATACGGTCTGGCTGCTCTGACCTGACTAAATGATAACGACATGAATGACACGTTGTCTCCGCTATTGTTGGTTTTGGGTCGAGCAGACTGAAAAACTAAAGGTAATCTTAAAAAATCACACATGAAATCTTTCCTCGAATCTACACCAAAGCCAAATGTTGGGTATGCTATATGGTGTGGGCAAACTACTGCTATAGGACTCATGGTACAAGACAATCAGAGAGAGAGAGAGAGACTCGTTTTACCCTTATGGAGGGATAAGTACTCTGCAACGTGAGGAGAGTGACTGAACGAAGTCGACAAATCTAGCAATAAGCCTCCTGCTCACATTCAACCTAATACCAAGTGAGAAAACAACAGAGCAGGAATAATACCGAAAACGATATAAAAAACGTAGAAAAGTTATGGTTATGTCTTAGTGTTTAGACCCCAATTGTTTTCAACACCTATCTATCCTAATCCTTAGAAATCCTGTTGAAATCCTGCTGCTCAGATTGTATTTGTCTATTACTACACAACACTACGCTACACTACACAAAACAGCTCTTTAGTTTTATAGCACCTTACATTAGTAACTATAACTGCCTCCTTAACCTACTACGTATCCTTCCATCTCTCTGTCTTTGTTGTTATCAAATCATTCATTGGGAAATAATCCGGTTCTGTAATTCTTACCTGAACTCCCATTTCCGCTCAAACTATTACTCCGCATACACTCGAACCAAACAAATTTAACATGAACAATTTCGAAATTTTATACACATTCCAATACAAATCCACCCACTTACTATAATACATTTGTATCAAGTAGCATTTTTTCTCATTCATTATTTACGCAATTATTTTAAGATACTAAGCAGCGTTGGTTGATAAGACCAGACACAAAAACTTACATTCGAACTAACTCTCAGATCATTATAATCCACTGCTGCTAATAAATGCGTGTAGCAACGTAATCTGAAGTAAGATTTCATCAAATGGCAGCGTGAACGTGAATCATAACGTGTTCAATTCAAATGTTGTTTGCAAAGGACACTAAACCCAAGTTTTTATGCTCCCGTTATAGAAAAACATTTGTATGGAGGAATTTCATTGTTATTGTATGTAATTATTCTTCAGTCGGCATATTGAGTGCATATAGATTACTTCAGAAAACCCTTTATTTATCAGTCCAATGTTATACATTGATGTTGCATTTGCAAAATGTATCTGTATTATAGCACACAGATAAAACGTATAAAAGATTGCGAACTTTTAAGTTATCTGGAGATATTCATGCGAATAGACACAAAGTCACATTCTATCTGAATGACTTCCACTATCGGAATCAGAACACAGTAATATACTACATACATTATGTAATGGTCTATCACACTATGTTATATTCACATGTAAATATTACACGTTAAACATGTAGAGCGGCAGCACAATAGCATGTTTTAGTAGTATGCCTTTTTTACATAGCTCGAGTTTCATGTGATCAAGTTCATCCATTTATAGCGTCACTATACTAAACCCTGTTAAAAAGAAATGTAGGTCATTTTTACCCAAAGCTAAAGAAAACCAAGCTGTGTGCTGTTATGAGTTTATTATTAGCAGTCTTTATAAGTTAATTTACAATATGACATATGAGAACGAATACTTGTACGTTGTAATAATATGTACTTATGAAATACATGCAGATATGTATACGTAATGTGTTTGCATATAGTCAACTTCACTCTCAACACCATACCAATACAGAGAATGTATAAGCCAAATCGTTATTCGAGTGGAGACGGAGCATTGTGAGTGAGTGATCATAATCTGCTCACATGCAAAAAGCTCAGTAGCTATAAGCTACAAACATATCGGAATTGAGATGTAGATAAGCGACAACGACTCTCCACTTGCTATTGCCGACCTATACAGTTACACAGGAATATATTTTCAACTTGAGCAACAAAGTCCTGCATTATTACTTATGTATACATAATATTACTCAGTATATGCACGAAGTAAACTGTGTTTTAGACACTGATTTCTTGAAAATGATGTTAAATACATCGGTACTTCAAATACTCTGTATTTCGTACAAGCAACCGCTGACTTTGTAAATGCATCGAAAAAATAACTGTTTTTCTTTTGATATCGACCAACGTTGGCAGTGGTTCTGTATGGGACTTTCCAATGAACCGAAGCTAGTTGAATACAAAGTACAGCGAAGTATTGCATAATCTCCATCAACTGAAATCATTACACTGTATATATGATTACAACAATTCAAGAATGGAGCAATAGGTTGTAATGTAATCTATTCTAATGTGCATACAATCTATATGAATACTCTAACACAACGATAACACTTATAAGTATACAATCTCCTATTTATTTGCAGTTTTGTGACAAGGTTTACCATAACAGCACTGTAGCTTGCTTTTTTCTTTAAACTCTGATTTTATAGACTTACTATGTCTGGCCTATACCTAGAGGTATGTAGAAGCAAGCTGAGACTTGTATTGGAGACAAAGTAGCACAGGTAGCTATGTAAAACAGCCTTCAGGCTATAAACTATTTTAGTTACGGCATTCAGTTACACAGCAATTATATTGTGATTTTGTGATGCACTAAGAAATTTGATAGAATAATCAACATCTTTAATTTACTTATTTTAATGCAGCTTGCATGTAACATGTGAAAAGCCTTTGTGAGATAAGCTAAAGATTGCTAGGTGTAGGCATACAATAATAATATTATTATTATTACGGTCTAAACTCACAATAAGTTGAAGAAACATTATGTAGCGATACAGGTGACTGAAACAGAGTGCACAAAATACAAACGTTGCCTGTATTGTATTAAGCATTGCTAAGTCATGAATAAGAACACAATGTTATAGTTTTTCTAGGTGCTGTTGCTTTATGCGCTACTGTTGCTTTTACTTGTTTTTGAGTTACATTTACATGCAGTCCTGCAGTCACGGTTTGTCAATACTTACTACTAGCCCACTAGGATAATGTCCTTGCCTTGAATTTTATGTCAAGCTAAAGGAGTCAGATTATGTTGCATTGCTTAAAAGGTAATAATACAAATGTGTGCATATCAAATGAGCTCACAATCAGCAACCTGATAAAATACCCAAAAACTACGTACTAAAATTTACTGCTGTATTATATTCTATTCCGGCCTTTATACATAATGCACACACAATGGTTTTCTATTACAATATCAAAAGTTTTGGGTATTTAAACACACAAACTTTGTCATGTTTACTTTGTACCAGACATTTATATAGTACAACCAATATAGACAAAACCTAAATGTACAACTAGTACCTAAGCACACTCTACTTACTTATTTCTTGGCATTTTTATTAAAGTTGTCTCCTTTTTGCCATGCTAATATACATTATAAAATTGTAAAAAATGAAACCACAGAGTTTAAAATTGTAAAGCAGGGACAGTCGCCCCACACATACTGTCTGACATTACAATGAAGAAAGGCATTAGTAAAAAAGTAATTGAAGCCAGCCATTTCATAACAAACGCCTTGCACATATAAAGTAATATTTACAAAATGATATAAAGTTGAAGTCTTATGATTACATTAAGCTGTCAAAGTTGATATGCTTTAACACAAAACTCCTGCAGACAGGTCAACTCAATTAACTGCACAGAAAAAGTGCAAAGAGTGGAAACGCAATGAAAAGTAAACTCTGAAGTTGATGTAGAGTGAGATAGATGCATTAGCATTAGCAAGGTAAAGAAAGAAGGAGAAAGCAATCTTACGTTAACACTAGCACTATGCCACTAGCAGTAGTAGTGCAATACTTCATGTACATTCTGTGTGCAATGTGCACAACGAAAATTTAACTAAGCCTTTCATCACATAAGTATATTGCAGTCCTCTCCTCTGGTATTCATACTACAGCCTGTACTAGCCAAGCCTTTGCTTTGATTTTACCATAGTTAACACAAAAACATGTAGTAGTAGCAGACATACTTCATATACATGTACCTACCAGTAGTGGTAGATTCAAGATTCAGTAGTTTTAAGCTGGCAGGTTAGATTTAGTTGGTTGGGATTTTAGGATGGTTGATGTTGAGTGAAGTGAGAGAAAAGGCCAAATCCGAAATCTAAAGTAAACACACATTTACTTAGATGCATAGCTAATAGAAGTCGACGGGTCGTTGCAAACAAGTAAAACAGTAATATTAGAAAGTACTTGTGGAAGTAGTAGGAGTCGCACTTGATTTCGACATTAACATGCTGGATAGCACGGCATGGAGCAGAGCTTGAGTAGAGAGTTGAGCTTGAAGGATGATAATATCAGCAGGCAGAAAGAACCGGAGAGCATGGAGCTGCTGCCTACTAGTATACCACTACAATAATATTACAACATAGCCTTAACAATCCTCCTAGAGCGTAAGGTAACCCGTGATATTGCAACCTTTTACCAGAGAATGCTTCTCTCTCTCTCTCTGCCACTACAATACATGTATACTACACATTCAACGCAATTCACTTTGTAATGCTATACAGAACAGCACACAGAACCATATCGTATCGCTTGCTATCGCACTTGAGTTTACTTACATAGTTTAAGTAAGTCAGATATAGTTTAGTTCATTGCTCGTCTATACACTCCTGAGCTTTTTATCAGGAGAGCTGATAAAGAAATAGCCATTTGGTGGTAGTCTGGCATTTATCAAACATTCTAATCGGCGCCTATGCCAAAACGCTTGTGGAGTATACACCAAAAACGAAATTTCTGCTCCGGCTCTGCTTCTGTGTGTGCTCTTACTTGTTAAACTTACTTAGCTGCTACTACCACACTTATACACAGTGCTACTCCAAGAATCCATTCTTCTTTTACTTAGTTGTTGTTCTGCGTAGCTGAAGAAGTAATAGCGTAATAGTCAGTTAAGTAATATGTAACGCAAAGCACTCAAACATGTTATAAAATATAGCGATGCATAGATTTATAAGTAGTAACTTTTCTGAGTGAGTTTGTGTGAGTTGAGTGAGGAGTGTGTATCTCTTGACTTTCCTTTTCTCCTACGCCTTCTCTCTCTCTCTTTCTCACTCACATTCATTCAGCTACTCACGTCAACCTCGGCAGAAGTCAAATCAAATGCAATGGAATGTGCTCAAGTCAGTTTAGATAGATCAAGTTATGGAATGGTTTCCTATCGGTATCCAATCAGACTGTAGTACACAAGTGATTTGATACGACTAGAAGGCTTTTAACATACAGTAGTGTGCACATGCACTTATCTAACTATAAATCACAAAGAAACTAAACTTAGATGTAGCATAAACGGAATATATATACATACTTTTATGTTTTATTGTGTGTTTCAGGATATTAGGAGCAGATTCTTACTGGTATGTATACTATGAGTAATATGCAGGGAATGAGAGAGAAAACCACATGTCCTGGTTTCAAACTGGAAATCCAGAAAGACATCACTCTCATTTACCGCCTACCCCTCTGACCTGATGCTCAATCAGCGTTATACTACTAGTACTGTACATACATATAGGAAATGTTATCTTGCAGGGCTTCCTCTTTCCTATGTTAGTTAGTAGAAGACTTGACTAAAATACAGAAGCACTGTGCAATGGATAAACATTCATCATGCTTCCACTTGGATGAGTTCGTATCAGTGAAAATGCCCAAGACAGTTCTGTCATAAAAGCATTTCTTTCCATTTATAACATTATTAGTTTTCTATGCTATATCTGACATGACATGGAATTCAGATAAATCCATTTCTTGGATTAAAGTCTCCAGATTGTGAACAAATTTTTCATCAGTAATACTCTTTGCAACTTTCTGACTTCTTTGTCTCCTTTCTTGGGGTTTCGTGACAGTATCTTCATTGATGTAAGTAATATACAATTGGGATTACCCACACTGCACATTGTACAGTTACACATTCACATAAGATTCTTGTATATAGGTAGTTAGTCAGAAGAAGAATGACTGTGATTGATAATTATGACGATCTGCATCATGGCACCCAAAATATTCAAGTTGGTCTTCAAGATAAGAACATAAAGTGAATGCACAAACAGAAAAGTCACAGTGAGATAAGAGAATTCGGGTATTCCGCATGTTAGTATTCACAACGGGTGGGTTTTATGTCGCTTTGGTTCCATATTAGTTTCTTTAAAGCTTCCACGCGCTCCCCGTCAGTTTGTGTTAATCCATAGCCAAAGTCAAAGCGATTGTCATCGTAATCATAATCGTTGACACAGGAGAAGGAAGCTCTGTCAGCGGAAAGCCAGTATGAAGTTTTAGCTGACAAGACAAGCAAACACACCATTACAAATATGACTTGCTAAGAGAAAAGCTAATAGAAAATCGCGTTCTCCAAGGTAAGGTGGAGGCAGAAGTCTGTTCTCCTTGTTTAAGGCATCGTCATCATAAATTCATAACTCACTTGAAGCACACAGAGCATCGGTTAATCCCTTCTGTTTAAGACATTACATGATTTGTATATTCAGAAAGGAAAACCTGATATTATTCCATTTGCTTACGATAATGCACATGCATGGTGCATAGCAAACAGCGGTATTTTATTTGTAATCCTTAAATCGAGTCTTTACTAGTAGCATTACTGTCTTAAGTACCTATAAGGTAATAACTGGAATAACGTAAGGCATTCATTCCTAATTTGCCTCATTGTTAAATAATAACACGTAAGCAAAACTTAAAGACAGTAATTTTGGTTCTTGGTTCGATATCCCAACTACAAGAGAAAGCCATGTCATTCATACAAACTTTAAAGATAGCATTACGACAGACATGTGTAATAATGCTGTGTGTTCGTTGGGTTGGCTGAAATAAATCAGATAGAAATACCAACGGTATGGATAACAATAACAAGAATGGTTAGTCTATCCATATACTACTTAAGGTACACGTTGTAATTCTGTATAGAAGGCACATACATGTCAGGGTTGCTGGTTGCTTTGCTTACTTCGATAGGATCTGATTTAATTTACTGTCAAACTAGAAGGAAATAAGGATTTAGTGTTTCACAGGATGTTACATTGTCTCACTTGCTAACAAAGATAAATTCCCGCATACCTTTTGAACACAAGACCTAAGCTGGGAGGAAAATGATGCTAATAATCTAAGGAAGATGAATATGAAGGAATGAGATTATATAGGAAATTATCTATACGTGCTAACCAATTTCAACTTCGTTGCGTGTCTCTTGTATGACATGGGGAATATCACACCATGTCAATGTCATCGTCTCTAAATCAAGAAATACCAACTAGCAACAAGATCTTTAGCCTAGACTTAAACTGTGGTAAGATCTGTCTGGTAAGGCAAAGACTGCAGTTCTCCATGTAGATTTTCGTACTTATAATATTTAGGAATATTGAAAACATTTCTTGCCTTAAATGCCTATAATTTCTTGTTCATAATTAATAGTTTTACTTTAACTATGCCAATATAGGTAGTAAAAAGTAAAGGTGTCGGCGTATATTAATTAGTGTATTAAAATAATTGCAAGTTTTAAGTTTCCATATTCACAAAAGACCTGGAAACTATACGCCTACGTACCCTGAATTGTTTATAATGGATCAAATAAGTCTTCTTCATGATGTGTATTAAAATACCATGTATTGTACAAATATCTGTTTTTGTGTACCCAACACATGAATGCGATTTTATAGTGTAATATTGTCTGGAAGCCTTCGAAGGGGTAAACATGAGACTGGAGGAAAAACAGGAGCTTGTGCTCATCCTACTATTATCCCCAATAAGACTTGTTTGTCAACTGTCAAAGGGGGACGTTTCTCCAATCCATGTTCACACTAGGATGACTCCATGAGGGAAATTGCTTGTCGCTTTCTCTACGATTCCTGAATTATTCTAGCTTTGCTATTACGCTTGCATTGTTTGTGTTAGCTGGTTTCTTGCATGACTAGTATAGTCTTTGTCTTGACTCTTTTGAACCAGTCTTCTTGATTTACCTACCACTATTAATACAATTCCCGTCTACAGACTCCGCTAGATTTATACAGAAGTTACTTAACTCTTTCACTTGACTGGCATATGTACTATTACATATAAAAGTGATGGACTGAATTAGTATGGTCTGGTGATAGGGCCGTCCGTTTGCTTTCACTTTCGGTTGAAGAGACAATGACATGTATCAAAGGGTTACAAGACTTTGGAACTTTCGCTATATACATTGTGACCTGATTGAATGTACATATGATCAACCGACCGTCTACTCTCTGAACCGAATTTTAGCCCATTTCTGATGGCAAGAGACCCAGAGCTATTCTGTTATGCACGTTCGCATAAGCATAAACATCCCGAAATAATACTTGCGTTCGTAATGTATTCAGATATCTTTCATAGTGTTTCTATACAAGAATAGTGAAAGCTAGTGAAGAAGCCGGAAATATGCATTTTATAGCAATAATATAATCGCGATGCATAAAAAGTCTCTCGTGAGAAGTTATTCTCTGCATGTTTCTTAATAAACACTTTGTTGACCTGATCTGAATTTGTAATCAATCTGTAATGTCTTTGAGTAGGTAGAATATATTAAGTAGTACGATGTGATTGCACAACATTGTTCCAAATGACAAAGAGTGAGAACAACTGCGTTTTCGTTTATAATAATCCTTGATTCAAGTCATCATCATCACGAAAAGTCATCATTCTCATCATGAAACCTTCTCAAGATGAGTTAACAAGTTTGGGGGAGTTGTTTCACTCGTACTTTGCAAGTTGTTCGGCTTAATATGCTATTTTACATAAACGCTTTCTTAATAGGAGAATGGAACAGAGGTGACAATGAGAGTGACATAATAATATCTCATGTAAAGACACGCAACACGACAGAGACGGAAATATGAACATCAGAAACGATTCGTAATTTACATGCAAATGTGTACATTTCCTCTTCATCTAAGTCGAAACATCTCTTTACCATCCATCGACTGCAAAGGTAACAAACAGTAGTAGAATGCAAAACTATCTCAGCATTCTAACAGATCCAAATTGCTCATTTATTTTCTCATTTTTGAATTACTACTATAGATTTGCCATTTGTATACTGAAAATACTATGTTAATTGCAAAATATTATTACAGATGATAGTTTATACATCTGTGTACAATATAAAAATATAATTTTTCGAATGTTGAAAATAATTTTAGGAGATGCAGTGTTACAAATTCTCACACGAGAGCGAGAGCATTTTAAAGCGGTTTAGAAATCTTCACTATAAAGATATAGAAAAACGATTTACATTACAAAAATCACATTCCCAAGCTAAGGAATTTTTAAAATCTCGGTTTCCCATCAAAGCTTTTTAAATACGCGTATCAACGTTCTATATCTGTACCTAAATACCACAACATGGTTTAATATTATATACTAGGTATACAGTATACACTACACTAATACATTAACGTGCTAAGGCGATGACTGATGATGAGTTACTAACAAGAGCTGCGTAATATCTTTGTAAAGATGTTACTCGAGAAATAATAAAGAAAAGGTGAGAAAATGGGTGGAAACGCTAATCTTACTAATGCAATAATGATACAGTCAGTTGTACTTTGCAATGTAGCTACAAAGCTTTAGAGGTGGTGGGATGGGATAAGAGGAAGAGTAGAATCCTAGAGGAAACTGATCATTAAGTTAAGTTCATTCGTATAGCCAAAAGGGTTACATTCATTCACTATTAGTAATCTTCCATTATATGCACAACTGATTACAACTCTACTATACCAGTGTACTTAACACAAGCACCACAGCCATAGCACAGGAAAATAAGTAGTCAACTGAATGCAGCTACACAACAATGGGAAAAGAAATAGCGGTGTGGGTAAGTACATTATAAGTGTAGCCCATAGGGCTTTCGCCTGACTCTATCTGATGAAAATCTTCAAGTTCGTCTGTCGTGTCCTGCCTGTCTCAACACACAGACTCCTCTTTATCTCAATCTGCTCATATGAACAATGTGAGGCATTCTTCAACCATTGATCCTATTTAGTTAAGGTAAATAATCAAGAATCAAATTGAAGCACCGAGAAATGAGCAGATATGTAGATACAAGTACATTTTTACGATCACCTTAGTATTTAAAGTGTGGCATTGTGTGTGAGTAGTTTCAAATACCTCCATTTGCATTTCCATCAGAGACTATTATGTGATTGTTTCACACAATGGTGATGGAAATGAGTTAACAAGGCAAATCACGCGGTATAAATTCAACTGTGCTATCCACCGTCATCAATTACACTTGAGTATGTTACAAATAAAATAGAAAATGGTGCATGGGACAATAATGTATTATAATGGGTTACATTAACTCTATATATAGCGATAACATTCTGACTCTGTATAGGTACCTGTACGAAAACCTTTTACTTATTTATGTGTGTTGCTCTTTTATATTGATGGAGGTGAAAAGAAAGACTTTATAAGACAATTTCATTGTAGCTATAAATGAAATAAGTGGTTTTAGTTATGGCCTGGCTGACTAGGACTTGTGAGACAATAGTACGATGCCTACATACTTAGAATATACATACAGGTACACAAGGTACATGTACACACGTGCATTTCAATTCACTTTAGTTCAATTTCAATCGTAATCCTCGTAATAGAAGAACACGTCTGGTTCTAAAGCTGTAGCTTTGCGCAGTCAGGTCTTGTGTGTTGTAGGAGAGAGTGTTGTGTTGTTTTGCATTAGTTTGGATGGCTGGAAAGACGAAATGATCATTGAAGAGTGAGTGAACAAGTAAATGGTGTGGGGTGAGTGATGCGATGAGGCATCAGAATCAGAAAAGCATTTTAAAGCGGTTTTGAAGTACCATCTAATTTTGTTATCGCATTAGGTCTTGCATACATAATTATTTGACTCACCGTCATTATGAACATATGCTTTAGAGAAGAGATCGCAGTTCGATAACAGCTCACTTTACTCACACTTATTCCCTTTTATTATAAAATAAATCCTGCCCAACTGATGTGAAATGTGATGTGGATTGTGAATCTGATGGGATGTAGACAGGTAGGTAGGCATCTCTTAGAAGAGTTCGACTTTGAAAAGAACAGGTTTCCTTTTTGTTTTACTTTACTGCTGTGCATGTACAAGCCTAGTATGAAGTAATACGTATTTAGTGCTACACACAGCAAAGTTTGTGTGTCTTTAGATGCAACTTGGTTGTGCTGGTATAAGCTAGACTGTATGCGGATAGTGGTAGTTGTGTAAAGTGTAAGGTAAATGTAAGGAGCGTCCTTTTCTGTTCAGTTGTTGTTATATATTGCTTGTGCGTCTAGATACAATCCGACCACAATTACCTGCACTCGTTCAAAAGCAATAAGCTAAGCAAATTCAAACATCGACATCAACTCTTTTATCTATCATTTGGTCTTCTTCTATACTAAACCCAAGTCATAGTTCCAGATATCTAGAACTGATAGCATAAAAATCACAGCCTCTGACTTGACTGACTTGATTCGCTTTACTTATAGCAGTGTGATGTTTCCTATAATAGGTGTGTTGGTTTTCCCTTTGCGTGCCAAGTAAATGTGCATTCAGACAAGAGATAAACAGTCATCTCCTCCTCTCGTTATTTCATATTTCATCGCAATGAAAATCTCACTTAAGGTGATAGAAATATTTTTTCCGTATATAAACCTATAAGGAATAGCGCACACCATCCACATGCCCACGTATTATAATTATTATTATTATTATTTATCTAATGCAACGTAAATCGCTAAGGAAATCATAAACTAATGCCTGAAGAAAGAAAAATAATAATTTTCTATCGATAATAGTAGTCAACTTGACTTGTGCAACTCAACACAATACACAATGAGCACTAAAGATACACGCACCTAACCTAAACTAAAGCCTACCCATTTACCCATCCAACACAAACTGCATGGCCATTATCGTTTCCTTAAACTCACTTTATTTTGTTCGATCCTTTACACACGTATATTAGTAATAGCACACAGTTTGCCTCTTCATGTCGGTAATATTAGTGAGAATACTTCCAGATATCATTTAGATAGCACATTTTTAGTAAATACTATGAGTGTATTCTTTGTATATTTCTATAGCAGTCAAAATGCTGTTAGATTGGATAATATTATATCCTATACCTATATAGACTCGAATGTATAATGCGTCTGTATGCTCCATGGCGTCAGCGTCACGGATTTTTCGCCCTTAACAAACCCAACCTGTCCCGATCTTGGACTTGATAAGAATTCAACGAGCGATGAATCTGCACCAACATTGCTATACCATCCAATCCTACTCAAATACTCCGTGCAAACACCACCATCAGCTCCTTACTATGCTACCAGCAACCCAACACTCAAGAAAGGGATGACGATATACGGAATATACAGCACTCATATCGTATCACACCACACAGACACAACGCATTACCTTCACTTGACACGATAAAGATTTAGAGGTAGTCATGACAGACTTGAGTGAGTAAATGAGTTGACTATAGTCTTTGATTGTACTGTGTGTAAATAAAATTGACACAAGAGCCGAATACCACTAGCAGCAACGTACATACATTCAGATACGAGAGAAGTACACAATGGGATGGCCATTTCGCTTCACCCATAACAATATTTAACAATGCTAATGTAATGTAAGTAAGTAAAGGAATCAGCTCACTTCTGCATACAAATCAGTTTCATATCTTCCATTTGTGGAAATTCTGGGTATCATATCATCTGCACTCCATACTTATATCCAGAGAGAGAGAGAGATATTCTGTGTGTGTCTTATATCATCTACCACATACTCTCCTCTGCCGTTTACTTTACTATCCATATCCTCTTCATCATAAAACCAACGTCGTTTCACAGATAGGTCTTAATGCATTATACTTTGCCAGTAGTAGTATAGTATAACATGGAATATGATTATATATAGGTATACCGTGTATATAGACTTATAAGTTATAAGATACCTAGTCAACCTTATGTCCTCCGCTCTGACCCCATCACATCATTATGACTGTGACTGTCGCCGTCATCCAGTAAGCTAGTGTCATTAGATAGTACTTTAGCAAACTACCTTTTCAAGGTATACATAACTTACTATCTCTGCAGTATCTAAGTAGGTATATCTTTCCCTGCCTACTACTACTACTACTATTACATGCATCGTTAGAATATTATATAATATTATAGTGCTACCTTTCTGCCTACTCTATTACCGACACCGACTATCTTTTCAACTACTACTACTACTTGCTGCACAGACAAATACAAGTACAAGCTGTGGCAAGCAATAGCAAACCACTCTGTCTTCATACTTCATTCCATTTTAATCTGGAAGAGCATGACTGACAAGTCAACTAACTTCATCTTTCTTGGCTGGCACGACCGACAGCCACCACCACAACTGAATCACTGCCATTCTACTACATTTTTGCTTTGGTTAAGTATACACGGTAAGTAGGCACCTGGATGATCGCACACACACACGTACAAGCCCAGCGCTAAATTGCTAAACAAATCAAGCGAGTCGTACACACGTTATGTTCCGCCTTCTTATCAACTTTCTGTGCACAAATTGTTCCTTTAATTCAATGTACGTATTAGTTAGTTAGGAGTATATAGATGTGGTAGTAAAGAGCTGTGAGGGAAAATGGTCCTTGAGGTATACTAAATAGTATGAAGAATTCATTGCAACATTGTATAAAAGCTGCATGCCGACTTTTGCCGACTCCCTTTCATTTAACCGACAAGGCAAAACAGCCAAGTCATCGACACCTCAATCCAAAAACTCCACAAATGCCCTCGAAAAAACATATAAATAGTTATAGTAGAGATAATCGCATGAAATCCATGTCATCTCTCACAACCCTTTTAGCAGCTGTATATTTATATGCTCATTGTGCAAAATGGTTTGACTGTGGTCATTTATTTTCATTGGGACAGTTACTATCTGTCTAATTGACATATCTGTATATAATTGTACAGATTCATGTTCTATACTACACATAGGAACACAGTCGTAAAGTGTATGGTATAACAGTAAAACTAATTTATAGCTTATGCAACACTGCTTTTATCTGAAAATGTGAAAATTATCCTGTTGAAGACCAAGGCAAGGCAAAGGGCATTTTCACAGCACACAAAGTGCATGTTGTAACGACGCAAATTTATACCATTGCACTGCATTAGGCTTCTGTTACTGCGGCAGGCAGGCAAATCTGACTTTAATTACATAGCACACATAATGTATAAACATTATCTGAACATTTGTAATTATAAGGTATGGTTATGCTTTTAACTTACTTAAGTATACTAGAAGTATATAGAGAAATGTATGGATTGGGATTGCTAGTCTATGTTTACAATCAAGGATTTCATATCTATATCTCGTCTGAACTGAATACATCAGATGTAATTTTAGTGACAAGAGGAACACAAAGGTTGAGTTGAACAGCCACTGATCCCGTGTCCACATTTTTATAATGCTCAAGTGTGTAATGGTCCAAATAGCACTTGTATAATCGAACCATGATGTGATATAGCCGGTACCCATAACATAAGCACATGTTACCTATACACATAAAAAAATCCAGAATGCTTATACATTTATTTAGATAGGTATATTGATTAATATTAGATACAGGACTTGTTGATACAAGATAAAGATATTGGCCTATTGCGTCATAATACTAATGCCACACTCGATAAAATGCACATAACCAGGATACGCTAAATCACAGTAATATATGCATATGTAATTCTAGTCCTTATTGTCTTATACTTATAATATTGCCAAGAATTCCAGAATGTGCAAAAATAAATAAAATGTTTATTCTGGTTGTATAATACTTTTGAAGGAGAATTGTCAACGTGATCGATGAAATTCTTCACCTTGGCATAACTCTGTACAACTAGTACAATTTGTACATTTAGCACGGCTGTAGTGCATGAACTATTAAGGGCACAGCCCAGAAGATTCAGTTAACTTTGCTTGTATGTATGAAGAATTGAGTCATTACTGATTTTTTTCTTCCAGTTTTATACTAGAGACTTTATTGCAGGGTACAAAGTCAAAAGCAACAGCTAGAACTGTAAACTGAAATCACATTCTTAGCCAGTCTGCTGTTTCCTTGTGCTATTTTATACTTTATAATGTATATACAATTAGACTTGGAAATAGAAGATAGATAAACAAGGAAGAGGCTGCGGAAACTTGTCAAATGATAATTCTCAAAAACATTAGATGTTACTTCTTACTTATAATGTATTTTGTATTTTCGTTTCTCTCAACCTATAACCTCATCTACACTGAAATGAACCACCATAATACTCCTCCACATAACGCTAGCACTATATGTAGTCAGAGTTATAGAGTAACTTGCTTTACAAATACAAATACGGGCAAATAACACAGTAAGGATTAGGATTAGTTTATTGTGAATCTTAAACTGTATATCTTAACTTAACTCACCGTTGTATTTATTACTGAAGCTTAATGAAGCATAACCATATAGAATAATCCTATCTGTATAGTAATTTCCTTCTGAGTCCAATGAGCATTTCAATACAAACGTATGCGATATTTGACATTGCAGTCGTTGAATGATAAGTCAATGTTTATATATGACTGTTAGTATGACACATGATTAACACGATACATTTGATGATACGAAATGATAATTTGTTAGTAATAGGAAAGCAAATTGTATAATCTGTTAATAGCATTGTTTTTTGTGCTTGTTGTGTGTAAATAAAGTGCTTGATACAGTTATTTCATTTATAACTCCGTCTGTAGGTACGTACAATGCTGATTGTGAGCATGGATAACCTATATAAATTATGACAATCCACAATCCTCCACCATAAAAGCTGTAAGGTATCATACACAAAGTGTGTTACCTACACCACATCCACAATAGATAATTTGCTTCACATTTCTACAATCAGTCAATATTACGGTTCAAGTCAAATAAGATGTATTATCTCAATAAATAGTAAATCACTTAGGCTATAGCTGGAGCAAGCATTTTATTACATGCATTCATGATGATGGCAAACAATATAACAGTTAATGGTTGAGGCGTCAACGAGTATCACGAAAAGAGATTCAGATATGAAAGTTCCAAACATACAATGACCACATTTGTCTCATAAAAGGCAATAATAATTCCGAGAAGGCGAGAGGGTGATGTTGCTGACCAAGTGAATTAAGCCAAACCCATTTTCTGTGGAGCTACTAATAGTGAGAAAAACGAAAGCTGCAGTTGAGACGACATTTTAGAACGATGTGATGCGATGTCAACATTGTTAACACAACGACATGACATGACACGATCCAAAGTATGTATAAACTGAAAGAAATAATATAAGCAATGCATTATTCGGACTCGATTCATATTCGACGAAACCTTATCACCATCATAATAAAATAAAAAATACAATACATGCAATGTTGCTAATCGCGTTTTCGTAAGTATACCTAATAATACTTATTATGAGTTTATGCGTATTATTTGATATAAATGTGTAGATGATTTATCTACAAATGTGAAGTGGTTGAGTTTTTGTTGGTTTGTGAATACAACGAGAAGGACTAGAAATGAGAATGACAGAGTTTTAGTTGAGTTAAGAGAATTCTTATCAGTTGTCTCCTTCCTGTCATTCTTATCAGTATCAACCGCTATTTTCGATAATCCATAAAGTTCTATCAACAATCTTTTCTCGCTATCATAATAATATCCTTTCAGTATTCCAATGTAAAATCAAGTGAAAATGTAATACTGTGTACTCTATAGGTACTTAATGTGCACATATTGAACTGCAACTTATGTACTGGCTATTGAACAACGTGTATAGCTTTGTGTTTTGTGTCATGTAATGTCATACTTATAATGGGTCATTGTATTGATACTTATTTGACGCTTATTTGCTGGATATACATACTAAATCCAGGCATCCAGGAATATTTGCTATCAAAAATTGTTTCCATTTTTCATAGTTTCCATTTTTCTGTAAAACTGTTTCAATTTTTCAGCTAAAATTGTTTCAATGTTTTATCAAAAATCATTTGATCGAAAATTCTTTTGTTGACAAGTACTTTGCTTTGTGTAAACCGCTATAAAACTCAATGCTGATGGGGGAATGGTTACAAATGTGGAGTTAACATTTGATATCAGTCCATTTTTAAGTTGACACATGAGTATTCTTGAGTTTAAAATGCTTAAAGCAAGTGTAACTCGCTCGCATTAAAGTATTGTATAGCAGCTAATATTTAGTATTGACAAATACGAAGTGTAAACAGAAGAAACCGTCACAATCGCGATATCAATAAACAAATCTACAATTTCCTAGACTTTCTCATAATTCGATTTGTCATTAGCCATTATTCGTTCGATCTAGATTGGCGTAATATGTACATAATGTAAATGTGTGCCATGTAACTAAGAATATACATTATAAAAAGTAGAATCAAAGAATAAACATAATGAAAAAAGTTCATGTAAACAATTGTGAATTCTGTGAGCAGAGAACAGAAAATTAGCTCGTTAAATATTTGTGACTTGAGTAGTCAAATACAGAAAGTGTGCACAAGAAAAAGCATCCCCTCTGTTCTTTATAGCAGTAGGTGGGTGTGTAACGTGTATGTAGCACAAATAATGGACCAGCACATTTTCCATATCAGGACTTGTAGCATTATACAAATATTATGTCATATTAGAATGCGCTGACTACCAACTACGCTAAGGTGGAATCAGTCAGAAAAGGGTAGGTTTTATTTAGCTGCATGTATGTGTAGGGAACATGCAAGTCTGCCACATGCATATGTGTGAGAATAGACTTGATTGCATGAAAGACAAATCTTGTGAAAAATTCACGGCAACATGATTGTATACTGTATTGTATTCAGCTGTTGAATAATTTGGTAAGTGGGTTGTTCACCGACTCGACTTTCTCTATGTGACTGACTTGGGTTAACTTCTACATCTAACTTCTTTACTCTCCGCTCAATTCCTCATAAACAAACACAGACAAAGTGTAGAGCTGCTCACATAACGCAGAACAAAATGCAGGTAAATGTTCAGAGATAGGAACATGTAAATTTAAACACAAGAAAAATATTCCGACGATTTTATATACACAATAAAGCTAATTATATATTATATCTGTATGCATATCTATGTCTAGTATCGATTGAGTTCAAGTCATTTCAAGGAGTAATGCCAAAACAGACGGTCATAGTAGTAACGTAATAAATAATAAATCAATACTGAACTTATACCGATGAAAACATTACTGTATTTTTTCTGATACGGATAGCGGGATATAATATGCTTTATCGAGGTAATGTATATATTGGAAATTTATATTAGACTATATTATTCCATTCATTTGCCTATATGGATTTGCACAGTATCAAAAAAGAAAATAACTGCTATTACTCCTGACAAGTACAAAATCTATATTCACAGCATAAATAGTATAAACTACTTTCCTTGCCTTCATCCAAACACAACACTGGTCTTTTATACATTTACATTATTGCCATTTGAATTTGTAAGCAGATTAAACGTTGTAGGTTACGTCCAGTGCATATAAATACGTAGATAGGCATGGATAGGAATAGGAGGCTTTCTCCAGTTTTTAATTCTGTTTATCTTGATTTGCCTCAAGTTGCTTTCATTTGGTAATCTTACTTTGCCACTACAACCCACTTTATCGAATAATATGAAATTACTTGCGGATTTAATGTCAAACTGATGTTTGCATGCAACTAACAGTAAGTATACAGTACATTGTACCGACACAGGTAGTTATCTACTTTTAAATAAACTTTTTCAGATAATACCACTAGTGGTTAGTCCGGACTTTATTATAGAGCAATACATACTCTAGTTTGTGATAGACTGATAGATAGGTGACTTTAATGGCTGGTGATATGATAGACTATATAAGTATTGAGTGTATTTGTCTAGATGTTAAATCACATTATGAATTTTTATGCACCGTTTTATTTCTTGAACGTAATACACAAACTAAAGTGTTGTTTTCCTTTCTTTAAATTCCTGTTTCATTGCATGGCACGGCATGGCACGTTATTACTAAATAAATAAATACTTTGCTCCTTCTATACAACCCGAATACAAAATTATCTGATCTTGGAGTCAGCATAACGAAAAATGAAAATGACTCAGAATCTAATGTAATGCGATCGACAGTGTGTGTTTTAGCGTAAAGTATTATGTGTAAAAATGCAAACAGCCATTTAAACGGGGATCTAAAAGCCAGAAACCAACATATCGTATAAAAACTCCCGATATACCAACGATATAGTACTACCCATATTATTAATATTATTACGTTGCATACTCCATAAGCAACTATGTTTTACATTTATTTATCTAAACATATATATACTCATATACTATTACATATACTACTATATAATGATGCATGCCAGTATAGTATATCTGAATGCACACACTAGAATAAGGTAAGTTGTTTCTCCGTAGTGTGAGATACCTTCCCTTATCTGTACTTACATTACATTTACAGTTACAAGAAAAGAAGGCTTGTTGTGTGTACAAGCTGTGGTACATACCAGTAAGCAGGGCAATAGCTATATACACATCATAATGCAGCAGCAAATAATATACGATATTGCTATAGGTTGGAACTTTAACATTATGACTTTACAACATATGTGCTACGCACAGTGTTCGTCGATACATTACAATATTCGCATTTGTTATCGTATTTTCAGTGAAGAGCTTCAACACAATGACGCGTAATTGCATGAGAGAGATGCACATTGAACACAGGGCTAGTGAGAGAGAACTAGTAAGGGATATGCGAAGTGAGAGACGAAACGACTCACGGATAGGATGGAAACTGCGGGAACATTGCATTGTATTTGTATCAACAGCAGCAAAGCAAAAGGTCTCATCTCTTAGCTTGGCCTGGCCTACTGTAGGAAATGATAGAGAGAGAGGAGTGTGTGTATAAGAAAAAATATCAAAGCGCGAAGAAGAATACATGGGACGGATGACTTGCCTCTAGATATATCTGTCTTTGCTGATGCTGCTGGCTTTGCTTTGACTTTAGTTGATGCAGGGACGTTAACGTACAGAGAGCAGTGTGTGAGCACACACATTGGTGTGTATATGTAAGTTAGTATCGGAGTATGTATGAGTATGAGAAAGTGTACACGAAATTTATGTTTGGTGTTTGCCATTGATATCCACACTCGATTGCTCGCAGATTTTTCATCCAAGACACTTTTTCGAAGAGAGAAAACACTGGCAGAAAGCCTGCCATCCTGATGATAAGAACTTGATTTTTCTGAAACATCATATGAAATATATTCAATCTGCTCCCCCTGATAAGTCTTTCAATAGAAAGTCGAATGCCTCCGATAGTGTCTTTCACGAGTCTCAGCTGCCAACAATTTATTACACTCGAAAAATTTCTTCCCCATGTGCCACCTCTTCTGTCAAAAAATCACCATCAGTCTCCAAATGCCAAAAATTCTCATCCATATAATATTTCCCCATCTGAGAGAATGTGTACAACTTTTTGAGCCATTGGCACGTATCGTTTCTTTTCTACTGACAATACAATGAACGACGACTATCTCTCTGCAGTTTAGTTAGCTAGTCTTCCTTGCTACCACCAGCAGTAATAGATACTTACGTCTTCGAGAAGCTAGTTACCCTTTCAAGTTAAGAACACCCAAGTCCCAAACATCTATAATAAATATGCCCACAGCACTACATACATTATTATTACTCCTCTAACATACATAATACGCATGGAACATACTTAATATCAACATACAGCAAGTCACATTTATTTATCTATATGTATTTTACAAGCTTAACTAAAACTCCACGATATACACAGCGTCTCGAGTGTCCCATCCCAACTATTGTGTGTATGTAAAATCACTTTGACGAAAATAGATACACAGTTCGAAAGAATTATCGATCCTCAGATGAAAACAATGGCCACTCTTCTCTTCATCCCATCATCTCTTTAAATCGCAATGGGATGATGGAAAGCAAAGGCTGGAAACTTGACATCAGTGAGAAAAATTCAATAGAAATAGAATTATTCAATCTACAAACACAATGTGTTCATACCTAGTTAGCTATATGACTTACTACTATTGTTAGCATTTTAACACATATTATAATCATAATAGTTATATACCATGTAAAAAAGCCCAGGACATAGGATACAATCAAATCGCTACGAACCACGTTGAGCCGAGTTGACTTGACTGAAGCCTCCATAGCGAGAGGCAATAGATGTTTGCCTATCCATCTATTTAATCAAAAGCTGTAACTCACTGTGATTTAAATTAGAGCTTCAGGGAACAAGATAACGAGGAGTCGTAGTCCTAACCAGGGAGCACGTAGCGTCATAACTACTCGTAATCATTTCAAAACCCTGACAAGGGCATAAAGCAAATTAAATAAAGGGGATCGGAACTATTATGCTGTGCTTTGCAAGTTTTTAAGACACGTATACATTAACATTACACAATACAGACATAATAAGTACACTCACACTACATTTTACATATTTATTGTAAATACACATAATATATTGCCTTATAACACACTTAAGTATATTATACCATGTTTTATAACTTATAAACACTCTTACTATACTTTATATGTATGTATCCTTCCCTCCGTCTCGGACAGTATATACAGAATTGCCAATTACAGTATATTTTATTATGAGTTTCCTTCTTCAACAAGTCCCATCACAGTCTCAGGACTTGGCTGATTCTAACTGCGTTGCACGTTGTACGTGTGCTATGCGAAAAGTCTCATTCGTTCCGGTTCTTCCATTCATTACTCTGCACTTCTTCGCACTTCGCACCTTAATTGTTCTGCTGTACGCAACATAACGAAAACAAAACGCACTGTGTGTCGGAAAGGCAATCTTTCCTTACAAGTCAGATCTGTATCTTCTTCTCACTCTCATCCATACAGCAGTGCATTCCAGTCTCCCTTCACATCACACCAGATCATCGTGTTCCTACGTTGTTCAACTTAACTACAGATATACTACCTACCGTATTTCACAATTGCCCCTTATCACAACGATGTTCATGTAGTAAAACGCTGAAGGTCTTTAAAATGCTTACAGCTACTGATAATTAAGGTGATCTATCTATTCTATTGTGTGATTTCTTGTACTTAAGTACATCAGGATTTTCAAAGATAACTGACAATGAGATATTTTGCAGGTTTTCCGAAGCTATTAGTTACATCATTCAGAAAGAAGCCAGACCATTACCTACAAATAAAGTCACGTCCGCTGGAAATCAACTCTATACCTACACCAAACAGGACAGCAGGGGATTTAGAAAAACAAGGCACAATTTTAAATGCCTATATAGAACGTTACAGATTACTACACATACCTACCCGAATACCACTACTCGTATTAATAGAAGCTATTACAAAGGTATACAGTGAATGTTTTTTATGAGAGACTAGTATCCCCCATGTATTAGTTAATCCCTACCCTTCACATGTATTAATGCCCTGTATACTACTGTGGTTATTCT